>JAJONQ010003391.1:0-19231 GCA_036250385.1 Solanum microdontum | reverse complement strand
ACTTTTGATTTCAAATCTAATGTGAAATAAATTTTGAGATAACAATGTGGGCTAGATGCAAAAGGCTCTTAAGGCTTTAGATGTGTGCATGATGCCTCATAATGTATCTTGTTTGTATTTTGACACATAGACGATATGGTATTGATATTCCTATGATGATTTTAATATATTGAAATATTATTTTCAACTCCAATAATAATATTTGTTTGTGCTTATTTGAGTCAATTGTAGATTCAATTATATGACATTCTAGACTTGGCCTTAGTGTTTAACAACCAAAGAATCATTTAGCCAAACAAGGTTTACTTGGTGCTATAGATAAAGTGATTTGTCTACTTATTATTATTTGAGTGTTTTATAGCTCTATACTAGATATCAATATTCAATGTATTATCTTTGTAAAATTTCTATCCCCCTCTCCCCGCTTGTTTGCTTTATACGACATAATATTAATAATATAATGTGTCTATTCTTGAAAATACAAAGGTAGTTTAGAGAATTTACAAAAGAGAGATGAACAATGAAAATGAAACTTAATAAGTTGCCTAGATAGTGTTGCATCATTTATTTTTGACATCTTAATATGTTTTTTTCCTCAATTTCAACAATTTTTTTTACTAGTATTACTTTTCTAAATTTAAATTTCTAGTTGATATTTTCATATACTTTGTAGGATTTAGAAGTTGTTGGCGGAAGCATACTATGTCATGACGAGTGCAAGAAGGACTGTATATTGATTCACGGTAAGAGGGTTCTCTCTTTCTTTAAAATAAATTGACGAATGTTGCTTACGAATTATGATGATGTGTGATACACTTGTTTTCTTAACTTAGTTTAAAGTAGTTATTTTAAATGTATAGTTGATTTTAATCACATATTTGCAATTAGAAATAAAAATTAATAAAACTCAATAATAACACTAATACAAATAAAATTATGAAAGAAAGAACAATTTGGATCACTTGTTCTTCTTTCTCCTTTGAAACTGTTGTTATGGCCTTTGCTTGGAAACCTTTTTCTATGAGTTTCAATAGCTGAGGATTCTGTGCGACCGATTCCTTTATATTGTAGAAAATCAAGTCATGTAGAACCTTAATTTATTTTTCCATAAGGTTTTACACTCATTTTCCAAATATGCAACTTGTTCAATTTAAAATCCTTTTTTGATGATGACAAACAAAGCAAGTATCACTATGCAAGTGTATCCATCTACTCACCCCTTTCACCATATAGCTTAGTTGAGAAACGGGTTTTGACCTACTTAGTTCTTAAATAAATCGAAAGAAATATATATATGCTGCTATTTGTGTGACATAATTCAGACGTCTAACATTTTACCATTTTGGGACCCCAATATATTCATCCTATTGTACCCCAAATGTAACCATCAAATCATATAGTGATCAGATATATAAGTAAGCTTGATTAATCTTTCAGTTATTATAGAGATGGATATTGCATCTATCGATTCAATCAAATAAATCTATAAAAATGAAAATTATTTCTTGAATGATCATTCAGATCATAGTTTTGTACTTGTCAAATTTTTAGTGTGTGGATCTTATAGAAATATATTTAACAAAGGTATTTGCATATTTGTGAAGCTTAACTTGTAGTGAACTACAATGTGGTCTCTAGTAATAAACAATTGTACTATCCAGAACTCTAAGGTATGGTTGTAAATTTATTTATTTTAGCTTAGAATTTGTGTTATGTATAAATATATATGTGGTATTTTTTAATTAGTTTTAATTTTTGTAAATTTCTTTTCAGTTTTTTCCATCAAAATTTGCTCGATCAGTTTCACGCCTAAATGATCGTGTAAGAGTGTGTAACCGTAGTGGTTCACTTGCTGTCAAACAAAGATGGACTAAATTTTCACCCAAACATAAAAGCAACATACATAAAATGAAGATGAAAGGACAAAAAAAACTAGCACTTTATAATTTATCATAATATTCAAGCATGTAACTGCACATTTCCATAATAAAGTGAAATACTACTACTCCTAATAAGCAATAACGAAGGAGGAAAACATCTCTTAATCATTCTTCAGATTAGGATATGGTTTCCTCCTTTGTTTTTGCTTATTAGAAGTAGTAGTATTTCGCTTTGAATATTATGGAAATGTGCAACTTACATGTTTGGAATATTTTGATAAATTATAAAGTGATAGCTTTTGTCACCCGTTGATCTTCATTTTTCATACATTGCTTTTATGTTTTGGTGAAAATTCAGTCCATCCTTGTTTGATAACAAGTGAACCATAATGATTACATACTTTTACACGATCAATCAAGCATGAAACTGATCAAACCACAAAGTGGGTAAAGAAGGAAAAATAACAAGTAGTTAGCCGGAGGCAACTATTCCAGTAAAGCTGCTTCGAACAATTGAGATAAATAAATGAAGAAAAAGATTAAAACATTTGTTGCATCAGAGTCTGAAAAGGTCACATACAGGCCAAAATTGCCAACTTTGCAACAAACATTGATGCAACTGGTGTTTTACCAACTTTGCAACAAACATTTGTTACATTAATGCTTGTTGCAAAGTTTGTAATATTTGGCTTGCATTCAGGCTCTGATGCAACAAATGTTTAACTCTCTTTTCATTACTGTATTTATATCAGTTGTTTGAAGCAGCTTAACCGGGGTAGTTTCTTTCAGGTGATTAGTCCTAGCTCTTTTTACTACTTTGCCTAGTTGGCTCATATTCATCCACCCCGGTGACTTACTTCTACCTTTCTGTCATGTTGGTAATAAAAATAGGTTAGCTCATATTTGTATGAAGATGACAACACAAAATTTGTACGAACCAAAATCAAGTTTAAATTTAAAAGGACTTCCTTTATTTTCAGTAAGTGAATAATTAATAAATAAATAAATAAATCCGCAACTCCTAACCAAGTAAATTTTTGGCAAGTGTCATATGTTCTTCATGTACCAAACAATCAAGTTATCTTTAATTTCTTTTACTTTTATAATCCTATTTTTGCCTCATAATAAGGGACTTACTATAAGAAGGTCATTTCCTACTAATGATGGTCATTTTATGAAACCGTTTAGCAAAGTTTGATTCTCTTCCCTTAAACTTCACTGAAATAACTCTTGAAAATACATAGAAATTATCATAATCCTACTAATATTGACTCAATTTATATTGTGTTTATATACGACTCTAATTTTTAAATATTATTTTCAACTTGAAAATAAACTGTAACAACTTGTTCCCGTCGTTATAGAAAATCCAACGGGGGAAAATTTGTGGCCAGAAAACTTTTTTGTAGTATTTGGATTTTTCCAACCTTGTCCAGATTTGGATGAAATCGGAGTCTTTGGGGTGTAGGAAAATCTGGTAACAATCGGATGAATCATTTATGATTTTGATTACATGAGTAGTTAGATAACTCGCTAAGGAATCCGTACGACTTTATGGAATTGAATTCGGGCGAGTAGAACTCCTGAAATCGATCTTAGCGTAAAGGGTATTTTCTGATCATCGTGGGTTAGAAGTGTGTTGTGAAATGGGAATTTTGGAATTCTTGAAATAGCTCTCTGTTACGTTTTGGCGGGGGCTTTTGCCGCTCTAGCGTCGCCGCTGTGGCGGGCCCGACGCGAATTAAAGTCGTTAATAAACCCCGAAATGACCTCATTAGGCCTTTTTCGACTTTTTGAGCTAATGAACAACCCCCAGGCGACTCCTACTCGTTTTTCACCATTCTTGAGGCTAAAGGTAAGCTTTTCACTCCCCGAATCCATTTTTCGATCCGTAAAACGTAATAGAATAGGTGAATATTGACGGGAGAGGGTTTTGATGTAGATTCTATGGTGGAAACAACCCTAATTGGGATGATTGGGATCATGGGTTTGATCTAGGGTTCATAGAATTGTTATAGTTTCGGGTAATTAGCGATTGTTTGTTGATTCATGTGTTATTGTGATTGTTTGTAGACCAAGAATAGGCGGAATGAATCCGGAAAGGGAAGGATCAAGTTTCTTAGGCTTTCAAGGTTGTTCGAGGTAGGCGATGGTTGTGATTTTATGATTGTGTGATGTATGTTTGTTCTTGCTTCATTATGATACTTGTATATGTATGAATGTTGCAATGTTGATCACACTTGTTCTAAATGAGATAGATAATTGATGAATACCATGAAATCATGACTTAAATGTATGATCTTGATGATTGATATACTTGTGATTGTGATTGTGTTGTGTGAATGGGATCGGTTGCCATGTTCCGGCATAAATATAGGATCGGTTGCCACGTTCCGACATAAATATGGGATCGGTTGCCACGTTCCGACATGCTAACTGTTTGGGTTTGAGTTCCATGAGAGGACCAATGATGTGATATAAAAAGTTTGAAATGATGAGTTATTGTGTAGTGTTCAAGGAGGGTGTAGTCACTTATTTGAAAAGTGGAGAAAGTTGGAAATGATGAGTTGTTGTGTAGTGTTCAAGGAGGGTGTAGTCACTTATTTGAAAAGTGGAGAAAATTCGTTGTTCGTAAATGTTGATGATATTGTATATGTTGATATATATGCATGTGATTATATTGTTGTCTTGACTTATTTATGTTGCACTAGTGGGATAGCCGCGTGATCCTACCAGTACACTGTGGTTGTGTACTAATTCTACACTTGCTCTTATTTTTGTTGAGTACAGGGCACTTCAATCGGCTACTGACAGACCTCACTTAGAAGATTGTGATCATTGCTTCGAAATCAAGGGTGAGCCAATTCTTCCGGGCTGCCATGGGATTCTCTTTCGTCGATGTCCACCATTTTCGAACTTAGACTTATGTTCTAGTTAGTTGATTAGTTCATTAGATTGGGGTTGCATCCCTTCTTGTTTAGAGTTGGTTGTTAGATGTTTTGGTACATTGACTTTCAGGTTCTAGGCTATTCTTCCGCATTGTTAGTTATTATTGTTAGACTTTGTTAGAGTTTATGGGAACTCTATTTCTATTTCCTTAGTGTTTGATTTAAATGTTTTAGTTTTTAGATTATTTGCTTGGTTTGGCTTGTAGTAGTGGTTCTCCCACCGGAGTGTTAGTGTGGTGTCAATCACAACGGTCTGGATCGTGACATAAACACTTTTTAAAACGAATTCAGTTTTTCCTTTCAAATTTCACGTTTTTTATGTCCAAATGCCACTAGAAGAAGTTTGCACGTTTATTGGATGTTCCACATAGAGTATCACAATTCTACTAATATTGACTCAATTTATATTATATTCATACACAACTCTAATTTTTGAATATCATTTTCAACTTGAAAATAAATCCTACTTTTTTCCTTTTTCAAATTTCACAATTTGTATGTCCAAACGCAACAAATAAAAGTTGTTCACGTGTATTGGGTGTGCCACATAGAGATCATCGAATCCTACTAATATTGACTCAATTCATATTGTGTTCATACGCAACTCTACTTTTTGAATATCATTTTAAACTTAAAAATAAATAGTTTTTAAAACAATTACTTTTTTCCTTTCAAATTTCACATTTCCTATATCGCCACCAGAAAAAGGTTGCATGTTTATTAGGGTGCTCCACATAGAGAGTATAGTAATCCTACTAATATTAGTTCAATTTATATTATGTTCATACACAATTATATTTTTTTAATATCATTTTCAACTTGAAAATAAATACTATTTTTTTTTCTTTATCAAATATCACAATTTTTATCTCCAAACATAACTACTAAATGTGCATGTGTATTGGACGTGGCCCACATAGAGATCTTATCGTAATCCTACGAATATTGATTCAATTTATATTATGTTCATACATAACTTTAATTTTCAAATATCATTATCAACTTGAAAACAAATACTAAGTTTTTCTCTTTCAAATTTTATATTTTTTTTATGTCCAAACTCCACTAACAAAAGTTATGCACGTGTATTAGATGTGCCGCATAGAGATTATTGTAATCATACTATTAGTGACTCAATTTATATTATGTTCATCCACAAATATAATTTCTGAATATTATTTTCAACTTGAAAACAAAATATATTTTCTTTCAATTTTGCAACTTTTATGTCCAAACTTCACTTATAAAAGTTGTACAGATGTATAGAGTGTGTCACATTATATAGATAGTATAACAATCCTATTAATATTGACTCAATTTATATTATGTTCATACACAATTCTAATTTTCGAATTCGTTTTTAACTTAAAAAATAAATACTTTTTCTTTCTTTCAAATTTCATTTCTTATGTCCAAACGCCGCTAAGAAAAGTTTGGACGTGTATTGGGTGTTCCACATAGAGAGTATCGTAATCCTGCTAATATTGACTCAATTTATACTATGTTTATACACAACTCTAATTTTTTAATATCATTTTTAACTTGAAAACACAATTGGATAATTGATAGAAAATTTGATATTAAAATAATAATAATAATAATAATAATAATAATAATAATAATAATAATAATAATAATAATAATAATCTTTTAGATGGACTTATCCCCAGTTATGAATTGAATTATAAAAAATTGAGGTTGATTTAAAAAAAGGTCAATCGAAAGATATCATGTAATTAATCATATTTTGAGTATTATTTTCAAGTATACCAGGTCAAAATAAAAATCATGTGGTTTTTATTATTTATTAGAGAAAGGGTTTAATTTGGACCAATCAAATTAGGCAACATAATAAATAAATATTTAATTATTTTACTTTAAGGGAGTTATTAAAAATAAGGGAAAATATGAGCCAAAGAATTAATATTGAGGGTACTTTTTATCCAAAACATTGACGTTAGGGTTATTTGGCGACTAAAAGGTGAATAAAGGATAATTTTGTATCATATTCAAATAGTTGAGGAGCATTTTAGGCACTTCTCCGTTTATATTATGCTCATACACAACTCTAAGTTTTGAAAAAACATTTCAACTACAAAACAATATTTTTTTTTTCTTTTTTCAAATTTCACAACTTTATGTCCAAAAGTCATTGACAAAAATTGTGCATGTGTATTACGCGTGCGACAGTTATTGTAATCTACAAATATTGACTGAATTTATATAATGTTCATACACAACTCTAATTTTCTAATATCATTTTAACTTGAAAACAAATATTATTATTTTCATTTTCAAATTTCACAGTTTTTATATGAAGATGTTGGTTATTCATGACATGTATGTGAAGCCAAGGGCGGATCTAGCGGGAGGGAATGTGTTCAACCAAACCCTCTTAGCAAGAAATTACACTGTATATGTAAGGTAATTTGTAATTATTATTTTTTTACATATAGATTTTAAATCCCTTAAACACAAGAATAAAGGTCGACTTAGTATTTTAGGGGTCAAAATTTACCTTGAGATTCCAAGTTCAAATCTTAGACGCTACATTTTTATTTTTAAACCTCTTTAGTGAAAATCCTGAATCCAGATAATCATAGGTGACTCTTTATTTTGTCACTAATGGAGATCACAACAGATCAGACTTGTGCTATATGCAACATTGCTGATGAATGTCAGTATTGCAGATACAGTTTGGTGCAAAATATGCAACATCAACAGTCTACTCAATATATTTGTACTAGTCCACAATGACCACGAGATGAACATCTGCTACCTGTTGTTTTAACTTCTCGGGACCTGAATAAATCGTTTACTCATTCATCAATGATATTAACAGCTCGCAAAACTCGTCTACAATTCTAAGTGGTCCTTTATTTGCCTCATATTATAACATTTCATATTATAGAAAGTGACTGCAGCACAGCATGGGTATTTCTGTCTCCCATCACTCATCTGACTTTTTATCACAAGTAGTATCATTTTTGATCAAGTATGCAACAAATTCATCAAGAAGACAAGGCCAAGCTCCTTCAGCATCATAGTTTGATAATGTCGCGTCCACAGTCTGTGTAACAAGTCATAGATACCAATATAATGTACTTCTTTTGAAATAAAAAAACTTGAAATGGAGCAAGTGTGAGGTAAAAGGTTATAGAGGGCGTCTCTGGAAGCTAATATGCTAAAGTGATGAATCATAACTTACCTTTGCAAATTTCAGCAGCTGTAACCAAACATCACGTGAGATAGCGTTGTTATGCCGTTCCTGAACCAGGTGGTAGCAGAACGATACCACAAGAAGAAAGAAAGTACAGGGGTGAGTTATAGCATCCTAAATAACAGCGAAAACACTTGCAACACTATAGTTGTTATGCGGAAATAAGATCCAAGTAAATGCTGAATCATGTGTACATTAAGATAAACACAAATCAAAAGGGATGGAGAATCGTCAAGCATAAGATCACATCAAGTAAATTGAAACCAATAATCGTCCAGCATAACACAGCACAGTGTGATTTTCATTAAGCAGATAACCCGAATTTCAAACCTAACAAACTTGGGCAGCTGCCTGTACATAGATAACTTAAAAGACGGTTACCCAAAGATTTTCCATTGAATTACCTGGATAAACTGACACCATTGATCAATCAATGGCCACTGCAATTCTGCAAACACCAACTGCCACAATGCAAGTGCTGTTTCCAAGGCCAAATTTTTCTGACCCTGAAAATTATATGGAAATATTCATGCACATGTTTACTAGAGATCTATAAGCAAATTATCATTACCTAAAATATAACGTAGTAAGATAGACATATACAACTGAAACTACATGCATCGCATTTTTGTCACCCTAAAATTTTATCTAATATCTAGGCATAAGGGTTAAAAAATGTATTACTATCCAAGCTGTACTGTTGAGCTCTTCCTGGTTTCAAAAAGCAACCAACTGCAAACTAGGATGGTTTAAAGGTAATTATTTGATATCAGACCAAGAAAGCAGTTGCCCTAATATACACGTATCATTTAGTAATATATACAAATATCAGCCAATCATTCAAGCCAAACTATAGATGCAAACTAGGATGCTTCTGCAACACGAAAAATATAGAATAAATAGCAAGGAACTAATAACCTTGAACGCAAATTTTCAATATCTTCAAAGTTTCTACTAGTCTTTTCTCTCCAAACTTCTTTAAAAATGTCCAAGGAGTTGATTCAAGATTTTTCCCTTCAGTTCCCAAGTGCAGTCAAATGTATAGGACTAGTACTGTTTTGTTTTACAACGGTGATGTTTGAGCCAACTTGTGTGCACCTAGACTAATGTACCGAGTAGCTTATCCAGCGCACAAACACAAGTTGCCAAGGTAATCCTATCTAACAAAGTTGAAGGGAATGGGCTCACACCAAGTGTTATAACTGAACTCAAACATGGGATATCCAGGACCTCAACAATGATAAAGGGGGAAAAGGACAGTGCTTTAGGTGTTCTAATTGGAACTCGAACATGGGATCTCCAGGTTGTTACTCCAGTTCCTCAACCACTATGTCATTCCTGCGGGACAGGACTTAGTAGTTCATCTGATTTCCTTTTAAGTAATAGTTTGGGCACAATATAGGTTTCTAGGATTCTCTTTTTCTCAATTAGAACAGCCTAAAGCACTGTTCCTTCCTTTTTATCTCCTTTACCGTTGTTCAACTTAAGAGCAAAATTTATTAACATGCAACACTGAACCTTTTAGACTACCTGCAAATTTCATGTGTATGTATTCACCTCTTTGTAATCTCAAATCCACACAAAAAATGTACCAAAACATTGTAGCAGCATAGACTCCTCCAGAAAGCGATAACTGAAGAGTACTAAAATGAGCTTTAACAAAGGGACGCTGCATTGTCTAAACCTTGGACACCTCCAACTTCTCCTGCACGAACACCACAAAGGCAGTCCTGGATATTCCATCCAGGGCTCCACTTTTTCCTCTTTTTTTTGATGACCGTGATGTCTGGACCAACTTTCTCGCACCTCAACTAATTCCATAGGATACCTGCCCAGCAGGAGGTACCAAATAACTCTGTCTACCAAGGCTAGGATAGCAGGGAAGATTCACCTAGTGTTTATTGTCTCTGCCAGGTCCAGGGCTTCACTCTCTAACTTCAGATAACGTAGACAAAGACAACTGGGCTCCAGTTGTCTAATGAATTTCACCCTTTTTTTGAGGTCTTTTTGTGAGTTCTAGACTCTAGAGGTTACTTCCCAAGTAAGAAACCATTCATACAGTATCTTGGTTTCCTCACTTTAAGATTAAATCCAAAATCAAACATTATTCACTTGCTGTGTGTGGTGCTATTTTGTAGTGAGCTGCAGACAGTTTTTTGGTACTGTCGACACAATAGAAACCTTTTCCTGTGAGGGTCTTTTCTTTTAAACACAGGTTCTTATAACACGGGATAGCTTTGGAAAGGGAATTCCATTTTGGAATGAGCAGCAACCAACTGATTTGTTGCTAACTCGTATTCTCAACCTTAAAACTATAGAAAGAAAAAGAGTACTGAAGGATCAGTAATTAAGTACCCACCTTCTCCTTTGCCCAATCAAAAGTAAAGTTGTAAATTTCACTGAAAGTATCTGGAAAAAGATCCAAAGAAAGTCAAGGTAAGGAATCTTTTCCTGTAGTAAGACAAAATTAACAGTTAAAGAAAGATATGGTATCCATGTTCAAATTTCAAATAAGAAAATATCAAAGAACAATGGAACTTCTTTGACCAACAATGAGGAATTCCACGACAGGACAAACCTTCATCTTTCAGCTGAGATCGCAAAAATGGGATTTTATTCTTGAATTTCTCCATTGAATCTATTCTGTCATTCAGGATACAGGTTAATCATTTCGACATTAGACACTAAAATATTATAGTTGCCACAGTGAAAGAAATTCAACTATAGAGGGGAAAAGGCCTTAATGTAGGCTTACTCAAGAGACTGTACTCCACCAATAAACTCCTGCTTGGAGAATTCACAAATGGACTCAGCTTTTAATTTCCATGAAAGTACCAACTGTAATTGAATGCAATTGTAAGTGAATCAAAGATCACACAACCCCTATATGCTTTTAAGAAGTCCTATATTACAAGCTTTTATAATAATCTAGGCTTAGGCCAAAGAGCATCTGTTGTTCAGCTGAGAACTTTTGAGCTATCAAGTATACGGTAAACAAGAATTAAAAATATTCTTTCAAGTGAAATCATTTTTTTGCAAGCTGCAAAAGAACCAACCAGACTGGTATGGCTTAATTTTAATTCGATAACGGTGTTATTTAGGTTGGCCTACGTGCACCTCGACTATTCCATCGGATACTTGCTACCTCCCACCAACATGGACACCAGGTAACTCTGCCCACCAAGTCTTAGATAGATGGGGAGAAATCACCTAGTGTTTTTGACTCTATTTGGGATTTGAAACCCCGTCTCCAAGGCTTGCTCCACTTCATTGGTATGGCTTAAATTTTACCGAAACATAAGGTCATTTTTTTGTAGTTACTCGGAGCTCAGGAAAGGTTATCCAAATTGAAAGTAAGAGTTCAATGGAGGTTTTTCTATAATTAACTTTTCCAAGACAAATACAGCCAATTAAATCCTTTTTGCATCACTCCTAGTCCTCCCCCCACCTTCAAAAAATGTCTTTGAAAGAGGTAACAACAACAACAACATGCCCCATGAAATCCCACTAAGTGGAGTCTGGGGAGGGTAAAAGTTTCTGAAAGACGTAGAGAGACAACTAGAAAAGTAAACGAGAGGCTAATTGCACATACCATAACTATATCCTGAGGATCAACCTGACAAGAAAACAAAAAGTTTTACATTACTCAGGCATCATCACCAAGATATTATCAGGAATCTAAGAAGAAGACAAAACAAAATATACAACAGTATGTGTACTACTGGAAGTTTTAAATCAAGATTGAAAAGACAAACTACAAAACACTGTGTATGATACACAACACCTAACAACCTTCACTTGAAATTCTTATCATGGAAATAGTAATGCTTGACTCATCAGATCAGCCAATTGAGGTAAAGCACCTGAAGATCATTGCAGAGATTGCTAATACCATCAGCCATAATCATGTCAACATTCGGGTCTGCAAAATGGAAAAAAAAAATTCAGCCAGACACTTTGGTTTATTGACAGAATATATATAGACTATTATATATAGAAAAAGGGTGAAGGAACATCTGATGGAGAGTTCATTGTTTCAATGACTTCTACGGGCAAATTGTTATGAGGGAAAAAGGATTCTACTTGGCATCTCACTATTTTACTAATGATAGGAGCATTTTCTTTGAGAAAGTACTAAAGGTAGGACGACTATACAGGCTAACCAGGTGAAGGGAAAAAGATAACCCTACTACAATAATAAAATTTAAACCAGTTCAGAGTCAGCTGACAACAACATACCCAGTATAGTCCCACAAAGTGGGATTTGGGAGGGTAGAGTGTACACAAACCTTACCTTTAACAAATTTTGGTAAAAGTTTATAAAGCTCTAAGACATTGGATCACTTATTTGTAAGAAACGTGATAAAAATTAGTGAATATTTCAAACTTATGTCTTCAAAAGAATATATACACTAACCAAAATTAAGTTTCAGCAAATTTTCATTGACCACCTTTTTTTTATGAAAGAAATCTCATTAAGGCATCAAGAAGATGAAAGTAGTAGATAATTAGAGTGAATAGAGACGGGGTCAACCTAGAAACAAAAGAAAGTAGGCTAAAGCTAAGTAGCTGATGAAGTCCGAAATGTTGATAGGGCAATTTACAGGTGCTAGGTTGATAGCATCCATGTCGGCTTAATTGCACTAAAGTTGACGGGCTTCAATGAGAAATCAAGAAGATGTTTATTGTGGAAGAAAAGCCCAAGATTGACCCAAGAATTACAACAAGAATTGGACTAAGTGCTACATATACTTCATGTCATGGTCCAAGTTCGAGTCCAAGAGCCGAAAGATTGGGCCACATGAAGGCCCAAGAAGAGGGCCCACATGGAGCCCAATAGGAGCATAAAAGTTTCCTATTTTAAAAAGCTTCCTAGTTCAAAAAATTTCCTAGTTTAAAGTTTACTAGTTTAAAATGTCCTAGTTATTATTTTCATAAAAGTAGGATTTAAATCTCATTCTATTTGGGATAGGTTTTTCCTATATATAGGTGTAGATTTTATTATTTGAAAAGATATAATTAATATTATTTGACAGGTTTCTCTTCTTTACTCCTTTGTGTGTGGTGACTATGGATTTATCTTACAACCTTATAAGAACGATTCTTAAGAGGTAAGACTCATACTTAATTTGATATTTTTGGTTCTTATTCGTAAATTAAAGAAGGTGATTAGTCTTACACTAATTGTTGTCTCTAGTTTCTTCGAAATAAAGGTCTATGTTATGGTCCCTAGTTCTGGATTGAGTCGTTGGACGATTAACTGAAAAGTCAGGTCCAATAGACAGGTCAAAGCCCCTATTCTTGTTCCTTGACTTGCCTATGATTGCTGAAATTTGCAATTCATTCAGGGAATTGTAGACCTGGGAACTTGTTTGAGAAAGTTCCAAATCTCTGAAACTTGATAAAATTCAACTTATTTTATTAATAATGTCAACTCTCTTAAATAGATAGAGGTTTACAATAGCAAGAGTCCTAATAAATTAGAAATAACAAAGTCCTATAAAACTAAAATAATAAGAATCCTAATCCACTCATGAAGTTATGTTTGACTAAAACAACTAAAACAATAATTCAGAAATATTAATCATTCTTGCGTCTGTAATATTGTTTCCCGACAAACGCATCAATAACAGTCTAGATCACTATTGACCTAAGTTTTTGAATTGACATTATTAGTATCATAATTAGTTTTAATCAACTAATTTGGAATACTATGATCAATTAGGGTTCTAAGCACTTTTCTTGAAATTTGGGGATTTTATTCTCAAACTTCACATATCATTCAATTTCTGTCTTTAATCTTTATAATTTCGCTTCCGCATTATTTTCTTGTTATTCTGGTAACCCAATTCTTATCATAGGTTATGCCAACTATATAACCACAAAAGACATCTAGCCTTAAGTGAGTATGAAGGAGTTGATATCCCATCAAAATTTCATTGATCAATTAAATAACAAAGTTAATAGTGCATGACAGCTTCATAAGTTGCCTATAAGTCTGGATAAAGCCAGATTGTACAGAACAATGTAACTTTAACTTTTAATTATTCTGCAAGTTCAAGTCAAATCATGCTAGACTCAAACAGATATAGTCAATCTTCTTTGATGTTCAAAGTCTAACATAACCAAATAAATAGGCAAGCAGTAAGTCATGGTAGCCTCGAATGTTTTAAATATTAATATGATCAATCCAACTTAGGTTGTCTGTTACTTGAGCTTCAATTTGAAGAAACCCTTCTACAGAAGCTTCCATTAGGAAGGTGCTAAGTATGCTTATTCTTCATTCTTTTCCATCTCAGCGTCTTTTGGGATCAAGAAATAAGCATGATTGTAACTGAGTTATTTTAAAGTTTAAACCAAGTTCAGCCAGACATTTTTGTTTATTAACAGAGCATATATATACAGAAAAGAATTATAACCCAGGATTAAATAAGTTAACTGTCAAAAAGATAAAAAGTCGTTAGTTTACAAGGTTTTAGGAGACAGTCCTGACCTTTGTATTTATTGAAAAGCACCTCACATCGGTTTTTCTCCGCAGCATGTTCCTGGCTGCATTCTTCCACTGCTAATAGAAAATCCCAATCATTGTTCTTCAGATGCTGAAGAGCAGATTTCTCACTGTGTATAAATTTAAGGATCAAGGGAGGTAAGCTATGCAAACAAGGTGCTTCTCAAAGTAATCCACATAACTTTTGAGCAAATATTTAAAAATGCCTAAGGAAATTCTCTTAGATGATCATGTGACAAAATAAATGAAAAGTGACTTTTATTCCAGTTATAGTCACAGAGGGACTTAAGCAATTTGTTTTGTAGAAAAAGTTATTCGTAGATCATGAAACATGTTGATAGTTTCCCTAAAACTTGAATTTCAAATGTTTCCTTTTTTTCCCAATTCAGGAAATTAACATTGTGGAGTCTTTTCATAATGAAACAGACAACTTAATAGCTATATATATATATATATGTACTATACAAAGGGGGAGAGCAGGGGTAAATGGGAAAGAGAGTTACAAGGTGGGGAATCGTATCCCTACAACCAAATGGGAAGTTCAGGTAGCCGACTAGTTCGGTTACTAAAAGCCATTATTCCACCTATTAAAGAACCAGTGAATAACAACCTAAACTTATGTTTAATAACCAATAAATACGAATCACTCTGATACTTCAACACGTCCCAGAAAATAATAGCATAAAACAAAAAACCAGATAAATAGATGCTCATTTTGCCTTATATTTAAGATGCATAAAAGCTGCTGAATTTCAACATTGGGTTCAATATTGAAGTGGTAACAACATAGAGAAAAACCTCCCATCGGTTTTTCTCTTTATTAGTGGCATTGTTTAATATTATCTTTTACACAATATATTTTTATGATGGATTTATGCAGTAAATGAACTTCCTAAGCACTAAAAGGTAGCATCAAATTTGCACAGTAATAACAAAAAATCACCCCTATTAGTTATCTTATTCCTATCACTACAACAAAAACAACTTTTAGAGGTAATAAATATGCACATTAACAAAGAGTGTCTTGAGTCATATACTTCACATGGTATCAAGATCCATATTAACTCTCCCAAGTCCTTTTTTTTATGATAGCCCTCCCACCCTTCCCATTAAATGGCCTCAAACATCTCCGCCCTGAATTCTGATGCCAACACCAACACAATTGCTGTTTAATTTAATTTTGTAACCTAGGCACCCATCAAATTAGCTGGCACCAACAACTCCATGCTTATGACCGGTCACAACCTTTATGGCAATGTCAATGATTCTCACCTGCCCCTACCCGCATAGTATCTCAAAACAATCAAGATATCAAAAATCCTAAGTTTGTTACATGGTATCGCCAAGGTTGAGTAATCCAACATGCTATGTTAGCATCAGTCGATGTTGTTCAAACTCTTCAAAATCCTTGCCGCACCCATGTCAACACGACATGGGTATGTTAGGTGTTTATAAAGAATTAAATTCTGTTAATGTTAGTTCAAGAGCTTTGTAATAAATCGAGATATATACTTAATATGTCATAATATACATTTATTGGTTGTATCCTAGCACCTGTTTCTGCATTTAGATCTATGCCCTTGAATTCTAAATTTTATGTGATGAAAAATATGACCTTTAGATCCGCATCTGTATCGAATACCCGCACTCGAGTCTGAGAAACTTAGGCATCAGTTGATCTAACACGTGTTGTTACTGTTGCCGATCTAGTCACTGCGTGGGATGCTTTGCATACTGCATATGCAAGCATATCTCAAGAGAGAATCCTTAGTTTGCGTGATCATATGGCTCATCTCTCCAAAGAGCCTTCCTGTTGCCCAATTATCTCCACTAAGTTCAATCTCTCTGTAATGAACTTGCCACTATCAAGGATCCAAAGTCTAATGAAGAACTCTTACAGAACACTACCATACACGCCTTTTGTCGGCATGCTACCCTAGCCTACCTCATCTAAAGGTATTTTAGCCACCTGCATTGGGATCAAATTGACTACTCTATGAAAGACGAGAGAAGAATCCAATCTCCCCTGTCTGTTCCATTCTGAATGGTTGGTCAGTTGACTAGCATACATTGATTTATCGGATCAATTGTTGTAGTAAAGTGCAATGGACGACACAAAAGTCCCTTTTAGATAGTACCATCGACCGGAGATCCCACTACGAAGAAATTCTGGGAGATTCGAAAGTAGTTTCGAGCTCATATTTGTCGCCAGTTGAGAATGGAAATTGAACTCTATTAGATCAAATCTTATGTTGCTTCCAGTAGCTCTAATTTAAAATGCTTAGGCTCGAATACCTCTGGAACAATAAATAGTACTTTTAAGGATCTTCGTGCTTCAAAAACGCAACGTAGTTAGGGGTGAACTGTGTTTTATTGCTGCTAAGCTTCCGTAGTAAGAGCATGACCACTTATAACCAGTGTTGTCAAAGGTGTGCTTAAGACCTGAAGCAAAGCTCAAAACGTGTTGAGCACTTCGCCTCGCTTAATGTGTGGTTCAGTGTCATCACATTTTTCCTTGCCAGTGAGCTTCTTGAAAGAGGCAACACTAAACGATTGATCCTTCACTTTATCGCAAGTTCTTTTTGATTTTTTTTTTCATATATTTGTCACTCGTTTTTATAATTTTAAGCCTTGAATTAAACATATATATTTGTATTTTTTTCCTTTGTGCCTTTTTTCGTTAAAGCTCACCCTTTATTTGCACTTAAAACCCCAACGAACCTTTTGCGCGTTTTGAACACGGTTTATAACTGAATTATTTGATAATACCTCCACCCTTTCTAACCTTGAACAACTGTGAATTGAATAACCTATCTAATGGGGCTCACCCCACAAGCACCAAACACTTACCTTTTTCTCTTCCTTTGGCTTGCCTCCACAAACACGCCGCTTAGGAGCCCTACTCATATTTTAAAGGCGTTACTTCAATTTAAGCGCAAGCGCCCCTTGTATTTCATAAAGTGGTTGTAGTCAAAATCCTAGCTTGACATTGAGCCTACTTCAACATTGCTTTTAATTAGGTACAAATGCCCCTCCCACAAATAACCCTAAAATCTTACCGGGAATTATGCTTAGATCAGCAAATATAATAGTTTTTTTTTTATGATCATTGTGGTGTTAGGTCAGCTTGCTACGTCCCACATATCAGGTAATTCTATCTACGAAGGCCAACTCAAATAAGAAGCAAATTTTAAAATTCAGTGAGGACTAAGGTACCTTGCGCCAGTGTGAGCCATGAAACTCCGAACAGTATCCTTGCGCCATGACCCCAACTTGTGCTGCAAAGCAAATAACAATTAATTTTATTTTTTAAAAAAAGATGAAGAATTAGAACGCACCATTTTTACGATTAATTGTTCCTTCGATGATTTTCGATTCCTCCTTCAGCAATTTCTCCTTTTTTTTCTTTTTCTTTTTTTGTGTTATAGTTAGGGACTCTAAATGTTTAAAAGTTTTCCAACAATTGGAGAAAGCCCATAAATTTTGGTGAGCGCATGGTATTTCTTCAATAGAAAGGCGAAGTAATAGTTAGACGCGTAACAAACAATAGTACTATATATTTGTCCTCAGTCACACTTTTTTTTTTTTTTTGATATATTTGTGCCTTCCATCCTATTTTAGGTACGTATTTATTCTTGAATAGTTAAGTTTCATATTCTCATTTTTAGTGGCACGCCTACATGGATATATATATATAGGAAAAGGGAATAGCACACGCCTGGTGTGCTTCCCTGTAAAAACATTGAAGTTGAAGGGTTATTTCTGTCATTTCCCTTTTCTGCATCAATTCTAACTAGGGGTATACATGACTGAATTGGTTCGGATTTTTCAAATATCAAATCAAACCATTTGTGTAACTAGGGGTATACATGACTGAATTTATAAATCAAACCAAACTAATAAAATTCGGATTTTTTTGGGTTTTTCAACCTCGGGTTGGTTCGGGTTTTTCAAATACCAAACCAAACCATTGTGTCGAATTTTTAAATTTTTAAATCAAACCAAACTAATAAACCTCGGATTTTTTCAGATTTTTGGATTTTTTCGATAAAGTTTGCATACAAACATATAACTAACTTGTGCTCCAAATATTTCTTTAGTCCAACCAAAATACAATTATCTAAGGTGTTTCTTAAAAAAAAAACACAAAATATGAGATTAATACTAATGACACAAAAATATTCAATAAAAAATAATAATGAAATCATCATATAAAATAAATATTCCAAAGTCATAATGCAAATGATCATAATTTAAAAGTACTAAATCATGCTAAAATAAATTTAATAAGTATTAGTTACATTACTAAATATTTAAGGAAATTAAAATTAGATTATGTATTTTAATTGTCTAAACCAATATAAAACTAAAGAATAAATATTCAATATTATTGGCATTCTTAGTATTGAATTGATTTTCTTTTTGCATTAGTATTAATTTGATTTTGATTTAAGTTTTATTATAATTATCAACATCTATGAACTATAATCTTTATTGGATCTTTCCGAATTCTAAGTTTTAAACTTGAATAATATATTAAAAGATAAAAACTATGAAATAGTATAAGAAATATTTTAAAATTATATCAAAGTAAATATTTTTATGTATAAAATAAAATTTTAAAATTACATATATAATGTCGGGTTGGTTTGGTCTCGGGTTGATTTTTTTTAGT
>JAJONQ010003390.1:0-19153 GCA_036250385.1 Solanum microdontum | reverse complement strand
TAATTAAATAGCACGTTCCCACTCTATTTGTCATCTTGCAAATTTTTTTATCTCTATATTTTATATCCCTTTTACCAAGAAAATAACGTGTATTTAATATAATGTTCATTGCAAATTGCAAAAGCCTTTAAATTAGTTCTCAAGGAAAAGAAAAGGAAGCCAATATATTGTATAATGGCAACGATTAGGAGTTTTAGTTATGTTTTGTGTCACTTAGTTTTAGTGCTTGTGAATATATATATTTTTAGGAAAATGTATTATTATGATAATGAGAAATTGAGTTGGAGCCAAAGAGCAGCACAAGAAGCGGAAAAAGTTGCCTCAATTTCATGTTCTGGCCATGGAAGAGCCTATATTGATGGTTATGTTAATGTTGATGGAAACCCTATTTGTGAATGTTATTCTTGTTATGGTGGCATTGATTGCTCTTTATTTTCCTCCAATTGTTCTGTTAATGTTGAAAGGTAATATTCTACTTTATTCAATTCAATTAATTTTTTTTTTATAATTTCAATCATCTATCTCCACCGCATCTGTGAATCTCTAATCTCTACCTCACCTGTGGAATTAGATTGAAAATATTGTTGTTGTTAATCGTCATCCATATTCTCTAGCATCTACTTCACCTATGGAATAACACTGAGTATATGTTATTGTTGTTAATCATCCAATTCTAGTCTCTACCTCATCTGTGGAATTGGATTAGGTATATGTTTTTTTTGTTGTTAATCATCCATCTCTAGTATCTATTTCATTTATGGAATTAGATTAAGTATATATTATAATCTATACTCTAGTCTATATATACCTCTTTTGTGAAACTATATTGAGTATGTTATTATTGATAATCATTCATCTCTAGTCTCTACCTCACTTGTAGAACTACACTGAGTATATTATTGTTATTGATTATCCATCCATTTCTAGTCTTTACCTTACATGTGAAATTAAACTGAAAATGTTATAGTTGTTAATTATTCATCTCTATTGCACTTATAAAATTACACTAAATAATATGTTATTGTTATTTTGTTAATAATCCATCTCTATAACAGTATAACTAGAGGATGGAAGTACATTACTTATCAATCATCCATCTAATTTATATTTTACACATTTTCCCATCCAAAAAGATAGAAAAATTTCTTGTGAATATTCCTTCTAAAAGATTGAAATTGCAAATTTATTCATGTTCAACTATACTATCCCTTAGGCATGCATTAACTTTATGAGTTATTAATACTGTTTGTGTTTGATATCCTTTTTATAATTAATGCAATGCATGTTATTTTTAATATACCAAATCAAACACTACTGCATCAGAAATAATCTCAGCATAACTACTATTAGCATTACACCCCTACCATCCAACCCCTTAAAAAGTTGATTCTTTCATCATTTTATTGTGTAATTGATTGTATAATTAATATGCAGTGGTGATCCTCTATTCTTGGAACCATTCTGGATGCAAAATGCGGCTAGCAGTGCAGTAGTAGTGGCAGGATGGCATAGAATGAGTTATGTATTTCCTAATAATCAGTCCTTTATATCCAAAGAACTTGAGAAAAGCATAAGAAAAATACATGCAATTGCCAAGAATGCTATTACACATGGAAAGTACATTATATTTGGAACAGGCTCTACTCAGCTTCTACATGCAGCAGTTCATGCTCTCTCTATGGATAATAATTATTCAACAAAAGTAGTTGCAAATAAAATCCCTTATTATTCGGTAATTCGTTCTCTATTACATATTAATAGTCTGTTTGGCCAAGCTAAGTTTTGGGAGAAAATAAGTGCTTATGGGGAGTAGCAAAAACTGTTTTTCAAAACTAAAAAATATTTTTTTGAAAAGTAGTTTGGAAATGCTTGGTATTGTTGCTCAAAAGTGTTTTCGAAATTTATTGAATCAAACACAAACTGTTTCTCACTAAAAGTACTTTTTATCAGCTTTATAAGCTTCAAACGGAATACTTTCAAACACGTCATTGTGAATTTGGAGGAGACTCATCCATGTTGAAGAACAACTCAGATTTTGCTGGAAATGTGATTGAGATTGTGACTTCACCAAATAATCCAGATGGAAATTTGGAAAGTCCAGTTCTAAATGGTCCAAATGTGACGCACATTTATGATCATGCTTATTATTGGTCTCATTATACAGCAATTCCAGCTCCTGCTGATGAAGATCTCATGATTTTCTCTATGTCTAAGCTGACTGGTCATGCTGGATCCAGATTTGGGTAATAAAAACAACTCTCCAAGTGAAAAATAGTCGTTTTGGAGTTTCAAATTCCACAAGTGAAACTCCACAACACATTATCCTGTATTTCTCTTGTGAAATTTAAAACTCGAGAACAATGACTATTTTTTAGTTACAGAAACAACTAATTGTTATTCATTAATGTAGGTGGGCAATTGTGAAAGATGTGAATGTGTATACAAGAATGATGAAATTTATTAGTTTGGCTGAAATGGGTACCTCAAAGGATGTTCAGTTGAGGGCTTTAACACTATTGAAAGTTGTTGCTCAAGGAGATGGCAAACAACTCTTCAATTTTGCACAACAAATCTTGACGGATCGATGGAAAAAATTGAGTCATATCTTCTCCCTTACTAAACGCTTTAGCCTCCAAACAATTCCGACTCAGTACTGCACATTTTTTGAAAGAACAAGAGAGCCATCTCCAGGTGACTTCTTTTTACTCTAAGAAAACTTCTACATAAGCTTTAGTTTTGTATGCTTGTGTGTGTGTTCTAAAAGAGAAATCGGTGTGGCGTTGACGGCAGCTTATGCATGGGTGAAGTGTAAGAGGAAAGAAGATAAAAACTGTCAAGAAATCTTCAGAGTTGCAAAAATCACAGGTCGCACAGGTAGACAATTCTTTGCAGGAGATTGTTATGTTCGATTCAGCTTGCTGATGGACCAACATGATTTTGACATGCTGATCCATAGACTGAAAGAATTGGTCTCCCAAGAATATGAAGCAAGTGCACAATACATGTCTATATAATTTAAAATGTCCTGTAAACCTCCTAGACTTTAAGTAAGAGTGCATCTATACTAATAAGTAGGAGTGTATTGTCTTGCTTCCCTTCCCAGTAGGCATAATGCTACTCTTGTAGTTTCTTGTTCTTCAACTTTATGTTACTATCTGATGTTTCGTATAGTTTGATTATAGGATTATTATTGTAGTATTGTTCTGCTACGATCTGTTGTTTTTGTGATTTTTTGTTGTCTCGTACTTCCATTACATCTTTTTCTAAACTGTTTCTGTCTTGAGCCGAGGGTCTATAGGAAACAGCCTCTCTACCTCACCTGGTAAAGGTCTGCGTATACTCTAACTTCCTCATATACCACTCTGTGTGACTATACTAGGTATGTTGTAGTTGTAAACCTTCCTAGACTTTCAAATTTTGTTTAATAAAGTATAATAGTTTGAGAATAATAGTGCAGAGAAAAGGAAAGGCAAACTGCACAACATTGACCCAATTCTCCCTGCATTACACTAACACCCCGCCATACGTTGCCCGCAATCAACAGGGTTCAACCAACAATAATTCACTGAGAAATGAAGAAACGTTTCAAGAGAACTATGTCCAGTCACGTAGCTACAATGTACCTGAGACAAATTGATAAGTCCAATTTCGAAGGATTCAAATTCTAATCAATAGGCTGTTTTGCAGCAACTAGTTTCTTTGTCCTTTCAAGAACACCAAAAAATATGGATCCTCCAATACCTATCCAAAGTACTCGTGGCCCTATTCCCTGCAATACAACGGTAAAGAATTAGAAGTACTCGTGGCCCTATTCCCTGCAATACAACAGTAAAGAATTAGCTTAGCTTGCTTGATATTCTAAGTTATATTAACTTAATTGTCAACATTACATATAACATCACTTCCCACAAGAATTCTCTGCTGAACTCTATTGCAATATTAGAACTCCTAGTGCTTTTTATATGAAATTGTTGAAGAGATTAAATATTCGAAGGAATTGGTATCACTTTGGACCTTCTTTCCCTACAACGCATGAAAGAGAACAGACGACATCTCAAAATTCAATAGGCAGAGTTTTGACAATAAAACGCGATAACAAACAAGAGAGAATGATCGAGAATGATGCTTCTATCATATATTATGGCTGACAAACTGACAAGCTATTATAAAAATTGATAGCCCAATCAGTATACGAAAGTTTATGCCAATCCGTCATCTGCACTCTTCTTTTTGGAGGGACTAGATGTAAAGTTGAATCATAATCACTATGTGTACAACCAAACATATGCACATGATGTAAGTCAAAGAACACGAAGTCACTACCTTAAAAAGAGTAGAGGCTCCTTCTTCTCTTGCAATAGTTTTAACACAATGCAAAATGCCTTCATACTGCTTTGCTGAACCCTGCAAACGTAAAATAAACATAAGCAGTCAGGTTTTCAATAATGAATTAGCAAGAGAGAGATTTGCAGTTAGAGAGACGCGAGGGCACCAAACCTGAACCATCAATCTTGTTTTTATCACATCAAGAGGAGTAGTTATAGCTCCTGTTATTGCACCTGCAAGTAATGTAAGATTCAAATGTAACAGATATCTGAAGAACAGAAATTATTGCTGTGATATTAAATGTATAATCAGAAGAAGAATCTAGAAACAAGCTTTGCATATTGTCTCTTTGCATTCATTTCCAATTGATTTCTAATAGGAAACAGACTTTACCATCCAAGACACTACAGCAGATGAAGGACCACTTTCAAGTGAAATGTATCTCTAAAATTCTCCTTTTAAGAAGTGTGTCCCAACTAACATAGATTAGCTTGAAATCGATCCTCAATTCATGAAATATTCCATAGACCGTAAGCAAAAGGCTCTTGTGATTCATAAATATGTGTCATGTTCATGTGTATAAAGATATTTGAAAAAGTATGTTGATTACACATGGATTGTTTATTTAGTGAGGGATTTCCGCAGATATCAGTGTACCAGTCGAAACAGATGATACCATAGAAATTGGAAATAATCTAACACATGTGATTACCTGCAAAGGCACCAATCATTGCATTCTCGGAATCTTTAAGGTCCCTTTTGGCCTGCATAAGAAAAAAGTATGCCTCTTTTCCAAGAATATGAATATAAAAACCAGTCTTTGTAAATTTATGAATAGAAAGAAGAGTTTATATATATAATCATTTGGACAAGTTATGTAAATTCTCTTGTAGTGAAAAGCAGAATGAAATTGAGCAGTTCCAGTTCAATGCATAAAAAAAAAATACTATAGATGGATGAAATATTACTGGTATACTGGTGCTTCAATTTTAGTTTACTTAATTGCACAAAAGAAAGAAGGGTTGAGTTGTACTCTAGCTCCGCCCCCGAGTACGGGTTATATTGAATTTGATTAAAATTGATGACGTGTAAGCATCCATACAGAACCAACTTACAGCTAACTTATACCCCATCCGCAGCTGCTCGTATAAACAGAACTGGATAGCATCAAATGGTAAGTCTCTCAGTAGAAAAGAACCATACCCCTGCACTCGAGAAAGAAAACAATGGGTTTTCAAGAGGCTGGGCAAGGAAAACCGTCATTCAACATAGATTCAAGTTTCTGATAAATTCTGGAAAAATACCCCCTACTTACAGCATAAAGGCCTCTAAACCCTTCCTTAGCAACAATGAGTCGGACCGCATCAGGGGCAGAAGAAAATTGGCCAGTCTGCATCCTTTGCTTAACTACCTGTAAGTTATTCATACCTTAAACCCGTGAAGCAACACCAAAACGTTGGATGGGACAATTAAGGTTTCATTACCTCAGTGGGTACACGAACAATAGAAGAAGCAGCTCCGCCAATAGCACCTGCAGTCTAAATTGAGTGTAAATAAACGTTTATACTTCGATAATTTTGAAATGTGGGACATTTATTGCTTGCCCTTTTCTTAAATTATTCAATGTAAATGCATAGATAATTCAAAATTCAGAAAGGGACAATTTAAAATTATCTTCTATGCTCACATAGATGTGTCAATTTAAATATACTTCCAGAAATAAGAACGAATTACGTGTGAGAGGTTCAAAGAGTTATGTTCCATCTTCAGGATTGTAGCTTAAACTAGGATTTAATATAGTTATAGACTATAAACTGCGGTCACAGATTGCATGGACCCAGATCATTGAATATCTTAAGTAAAGTATAACAAAATAAGGGTTGCTGACATTTTATCAGTTGCAATACTTACCAAATGAGCTAAGGCACTAAGGTTTTCAGGGAAGCTGTCCAGCAATTTTCTCTTCGCAGGTTCATATACACCAATAAATATTGCCGATGCTCTACAAAGAACAATGTAATAATGTTAATCTTGTCATGCATAACAGAGCAGTATGAAAAAGAAAATACAAGAGTAAAGAAAACATAGCAAATAATAGAGAACGCATTACATAACATTCAAGGAAAAAGAACAGTAGCAGTAGCAAAATATTGCGATAACCGAAGCATAAGAAACAACGGGTAATAACAGAAAACGAGAGAATTGGGATTAGTTATGCTGGTATTATATTTTCTCGATTGTTTGGTTTGTAGTATTAGAATAGGAATAGTACCCCGCATTATTAATGGCATGGTTTACTATGTATAAGAATGGTACTGAATAGGTATTATTTTTTCTTATACTTCCTATCAAACGACCCCATAATGAATTGAGAAATGACCTGAGTGTAATTTTTATAATGCACAATGTGCATTGAACAAGAAATTCATCCATGGAATCAAATTCATAAAGTAAAGTACTTGAAATCAAGACTACTTACGGTAAGACTCCAACTAGATTTCCAGCTAATCCTGAATAAAGACCTTTCAAAATGATCTGTCCTCCACCACGAACTGCCTAACATTAAAACATGAACAGCTGGTCAAATCAACTAGTATAGTATAACTGTATAAGAGGTGACAAGATTCACTTAGCTGAAGTCCTTGTATAATTAAAATCAAACTTAAGGAAATTAATACTCAAGTTGGAAGCTTGATGGATGAGAAATAAGAGGTTAAGAAACAGTTACGAATTTGTCAAAAGCTAATCTCATTGTCTTAACGACTCAGTGCCAGAATGTCAAGTAAAAAAACTTTCAGAGAAATAGTTAGTACGTGCTAAAAAGATACGCAGTAGGAAGAAGGGAGCATATTCATAGAAGATATTCACCAAATGTTTAACAGAATAAACCTGCTTGAAGACGAGTTTTAATTGTATCAATTGGATACAAAGCAGCTTCTACAACAACACCAGCAGCAGCTCCTGATACAGCTCCCTCTAAAGAAGTCCAGAGAAGGTATTACAATCATAAAGGAGGGGTAAATGGCCAAAAGCCAATATTTGGAATCTGTCACTAGAAATGTACACAATACCAAAACCAACACAAAAGAGAAGGTAAAAACACAAAAGCTGCAGGGATATAACTCTCAACTAATTTACCTAGAGGGAAATAACATCAACCGTGTTCATCTACAATCCAGAAGAGCACTTAAAGGTGTCATTCAGCAATACCATCACAGATTTGCACTATCACCCGATGAGAAGTAAATTAATGCCATTTTTCCAAACTATGTGCCGCAATAAGATGATATCGAGAACACAAAGATACCAGATCAAAAATCTTGACTTCTGAGATGATTTCAGTGACAATTGAATATGCTTCTTTTCCACCCTTAAAATGCCTCAGTATTTTCAAAAGCCACTCAAACATAATGTACCTCTAACTTTTTTTAATAGAATGAGCTTCTAGTCAATAAATATATGAATAAACTTAGCTTACGAATTCCTAAGCACTGCATCCTTTGCATATGTTTCTATGCTGACTTCATGCACAGTGGTGACCTATTGCATACACAACAGAGCACAAACAATGGTCCCTGCGTAACACTGTAAGTATGCCAAATTTTATTTCACTTGAAAATTTATCACTTTGTATTTTAGTATTGATATTATTGAGGTTATCCCCATAGCCATCTGAATTTTTTATAAATAAGTGAAACTGAAAGTAAACGCAAGTAGTCTCAAAGGCGACCCAAAATTTACCAGAAGAAGCGAAATTCTTTCCTCAGATCTGCTATTTTCATCCTTACTTTTTCAGATTCATATTAAAAGGTTCAGTCACTCTCTAGTAAAGTTAAAAGTCTTGATCTAATCAGCAAGACTCTAGGAAATATTGTGGTAACTTCCAGAGCAATTAGAAGAACTTACCATACAATATGCGTAAGAGATCAAATGGATTCTGTTGTTTGCTGATTGATGCAATAGCTTTTGACTTGTGGTGGGATTTGAGTGCCTCGAAGTTCAGTCTATCTTCTGCAAGAAGAATTTTGTATCATCAAAAGTGGCAAAACGGAACATCAATTGTCTGATTTATCTAACTTCTTCAACAGATCTTAGGAATCATTTGTAAACAGGTCAAAAGGTATAAGAACAATGATTTTGCAAATGAAAGTGGCCAAGTGAAAAGGAAAAGCACACACGTCAACCTAATGGCACTTGCCAATGCTTTGAAATATAATTTATTTTTCTTTCTTTGTTTTCTATATATATTCAACTAAATTGTTCTGTAGACACTTTGCCAATTCCACAGTGATGATTCTATAATCAACTTAATAGTTATGCAGATACAATATGAGGTTTCCCCCCAGAGATGCTGCCTCTAATTTGTGAAGGCAGGTGCAACTGCCTCAACTTTTCTTAATGAGGTTCCCTATCATGAAAACTGGCACTTCTCAATAACTCTCCTCTACAAAATGTTCTACTCTACTACTTAGAGCACGATGCAGCTAATGAAAATCCACAGACGACAAACACATCAATTCTTTGAAACAGAAAATATATGCTGTGTTTTCAACTGAATGGAACCAATCAAGCTAATACATATGATAATTTACTTTTTCATAATTATAACAATGAAACAGAAAAAAGTTTTACTTATCCAGAATCCTAATAAAAATGAGATTCACAAACTTCATACAGTTAACATAAGATCATCAATTCATCATCACGCTGAACTGAACTTAAACCACGCCAATTAAGCTTCCAAGAAGGCAATGAAAAAATTCCTAAAACATATGTTTAATCATTGCACATACCGTAAAACTGTCAACTTAACTCTAATTACAAACTTCATTTTGAAAAAAATCATTTATATAAAATACAAATCGAGCAACAAGATCATATTCCAAAACCGTTAACTCTTTTATAGCAACAATATACAATTAAAATTCAAATTTTCAACAATTGCTGCCGAATGTAGATCGAAGACTCTTCAATCAAACAAACAAAACTAAGCTTAACATATAGAGGATATTTACCTGGCAATTCCGTCTTCGAGTTGATCGCCATTGCGTACTGCTGAAGAAAAATCAGTAAAAAATGAGTCAAAATTCTACTCTTAACAATTATGAACACATTTAGTCATCGACTATAGCAGATTGCCCACTGAATTAATCAAATTGCGGCAACAAATTGGCTCGAACACCACAGTTAGGGAAGAAAATACTAATAATCATGATTACAAAAAATGCGTAATTTGAAATTTTCACAAAGAACAGAGAAATAATGCTTTTATAGCAAACCTGTGAATGGAGCTAATATGGCTGCATACAATACACAAAAGAGCAGTAGCCGACGCAATAGTTTTCAGGGGTTTAGAGAGTTTGAGAGAAAATGACAAAAATGGTCCCTCATGTTTGAGGATAGATCCAAATTAGTCCCTTAAGTATGAATTAAACACTTTTAATCAGTTTATAGTAGAGCTGTCAATATGGGCTAGCCCACCCCATTCGGGCTAACCCATACATGCTTTGACATTTAACGGGTCAGGCCAGGCTAGCCCATTTTTGGTGTGGGCCAGAAAACGGTCGGCCCAACCCACAAGTACGTGGGCTACAGGCTTGCCGGGTCAGTCTACTTTTTTAAAAGTTATATATTTTTTTATAATTATTAAGTTAAATTGTAAATTATAATTTAAAAATATTATCATAAATATCAAAAAAACAATATTACATAGTGTTAATGTTACTACTTGTTAATCAAATCCACAAATAAAATTATCTTTATAATAGTTATTAAGTTTTTTTCAAGTAAAAGTATAAATATCTAAATAGAAATATTAACCTAACTGTTTTGCAATGATCACAATAAAACACAAAAAATACGACAATATTCTAACCATAAAAATGTAAAAAATAAACTCCTTAAAAAGTCATGAAACTTATGGCGTATCTAACACTTCATGATCATCTTCATCAAGCATATATGAATCAACTTGTGGGAAGGTTGTCTTAACATCTTCATTTTCATATGCAATTTATATGCGGTTTCAATTAGTTAAATATTAAAGTAATTAAATTGAGAATTATAATATTTAAATGTACACAAAAATATATTACCAGTTTGAGAAAAACCATGTAACCAGTTTCGAGTAGCAACAAGTGTTTGGACATTTTCATGGTGGATGCAACTACTATACTTAGTGATTTCCTAAAAAACTTTAAATAGATTTTGAGTTTGGATCTCTTTAATTTTAAATTTTAATATTATATTATATTTTTTAATTAATTTGCATTAGCCCACGGGCCGGCCCTACCTATATTTCTCAAGCCCCACAAATTAAGAGGCTTATTCAGGCCGGGCTAAAAAAACCTTTTTTTTAAATGGGCTCCAAAAATTTTAGCCCAGCCCTATTAAATCCCGGGTTAGGCCATGCCGGCCCAACAGGCCTAGCCCATATTGACGGCTCTAGTTTATAGTTTGCCAAAAGTTTAACATTTAGAGTCTAGGAAAATATTTTATTGAACTCTACTTGAAGGGAACTATGAAAAAAGTATTTAATTCATCAAATTCTAAAATATGTAACACAAAAACTATATTAGACAATAAAAAGGTATTTAAAAAAGGATTAATTACTTGGGTGGATCCCTTTTAAAAAATAATTACTTAATTTAAATATACTCTCTAATTATTACCATTTATAGCAATATATAACAAAACTATGTATTTTATTAACTTTATGTTTTCTCTCTCGCCTCTTTACATTGAATCAGATTGCGATGCAATTCACGATATGCGTGATTCTCATGGATACACAGATGAAGATGCAGTTGCAACTTCTCTCAAAACTAGTAAATAGTACTCTATTCAATTTCTCTGCTCTCACTTTTCTATAAACTCAATAGTGTCTTTCCTATTACTGAATCTATATCCAAAATGAACCTATTTATTAGTGATAAAGCTTGTACTTGTAGATTCATCATTGACATAAAGTTTAATTTTTTTGCTATATAAAAACAAGCATTCTACTTAAACCAATTGCAATGTTCTGGACATTAAATCTATGTATTAAAAATGTATTATGCATATATTATATTGTATTATAAGTATATTATAAATTACTTGGGTTGTGATCATTAAAAAGAGAGTGAAGTTTGCAAGTTGTATTATAAATATATTGTTAATGAATAAAACATGTATTATACATGTCTTATAAAGTGAAGTAAAGCAGCATGGCCAGATTAGTCATGTTTTTTTCTATGCATCACCAATAAACTACAAAATGAATTAAACTTGAATTAAAAATGTATTACACACATATTAAAATTGAATTAGAAGAGAAATAAATATGAATGCAAAATGTAGCAAATGAAAGAGCAGTCAATGATTCGTAGACCGAATAAAACTTGTATCAATAATTAATTAGACAAGTAATCTAATCGTAACAAATGAAGAAACATAATTAATTGCCAAATGAATTAAACTTGAATTAAAAATATATTACACATATTAAAGTTGAATTAGAAGCGAATTAAACATGAATGCAAAATGTAGCAAACGAAAGAGTATTCTCTGAAATATAAAGTGAATAAAACTTGTATCAATAATGAATTAAACAAGTAATTCAATTGTAACAAATCAACCAATAAACTGCAAAATGTATTAACTTGTATTAAAAGTGTATTACACAAATATTAAAGTTGAATTAGAAAAGAGAATTAAGCATGAATAAAAAATGTAACCAATGAAAAACCAAACAATGATCTATAGAGTGAATTAAACTTATATCAATAATGAATTAAACAAGTAATCTGATAGTAACAAATAATAAACTACAAAATGAATTAAATTTGCATTAAAAGTGTATTACACAATATAAAAATTGAATTAGAAGAGAAAATTATGAATAAATGAAAAACATAACTAACGAAAGACAAGACAATAATTTATAAACTGAATTAAACTTGTATTATTCATGAATAAAACATGTATTATATGTGTCTCATAAATTATTTTGGTTTGTATCATTAGGAACATGAGTGATGTTTGCAATATGTATTAAAATGTAGTGTGCATGTATTATAAATGTATTATAAGTGTGTTACCTAAATCATTGTGTTGGTATCACTAAGAAGAGAGTAAAGTTTGCAATATGTATTATAAATGTATTGTTCATGATTTTAATACAATTATAAAACATGTTTAATACAACTTTAATACAATTGCGATACAGTTCCATAAACTTCACCTAATTCGAGTTTCAATCTTATATTTCTCCTAAAATCAATTATAAACTTAACCAAACCCACTTAAAATAGAGATATACGACATTTTCAATTATTTGTAGGATCAATTAACACATCCAAACTAATCACGAATTCGTAAAATTCATATAATGAATTCAAAATTTGAAGCTTTGTAATGACCATCAATGGTGAATTCTTGCTGCTATAATTTTAGAGATTTGAAATTTCTGTTTGAGAACATGATATTGTACAAATTTTTATTTTTTCTATTCCTCTTCGTTGTGTTTTTGGGTAAAAATAGTGAAATCTGGGCAAAAACTGAGTTGAGAATAATTATTTAAATGCAAATTTTAAAAGAAGTTGAAGAAGAGGAGTAAAAAACGAAGAGGAGAAAAGAAAGAATAACACTGAAAGAGACGAAGAAGAAGAAAAATTAAAAGAAGAAGAGGAAAGAGATAAAAAAAGGGTAGGCGAAGCAAACTAGATTGTACAATTTTTTAATCCGAAAAATTGTTATATTTAGTTACAAAAATTATATTGCCATAGATGGTAATTATTTTTTTAATATAGCATATTTATGTGATTTACACAACAATTTTCACATACAGCAAACACAAAAATCATATTTGTATGCTATAGCTATAGTTTGCATAATTGTGCTCCATAGCAAACATAAATATGTATATTTCGTTATACATATACAAAAGAAAGCAGTTGTATAATTTCGCTATACATATACAAAAGAAAGCAGTTGTATAATCTGCTTTGGTATGCATATACAAAAGATCAATTGTATAATCTGTGTTTGTATAAAGAGAGAAAGAGAGTAAGACAAAAGAAAACTGGGCAGGGGAAGATCGTATTTGTATAATCATAAATGTATAGGCCGAAAATATATGCATTTATATTTATATATACAATTTTCTCTCGCTTTATACAAACACAAACACAATGTATACATTTGTGTTTGTATAAAGTGAAAGAGGTGAGTGAGCGAGCGAGATCTGGGAGAGGGGACAGAGGGGAACGAAAATATATATATATATACAATTTTCTCTTGCTTTATACAAACATAAACGCATTTTATACATTTGCATTTTTGTATAAAGTGAGAGAGACGAGTGAGATCTGGGAGAGTGGCAAGCGAGATCTGGGAGAGGGAGAGAGGGGAACGAAAATATATGTATATATACAATTTTCTCTCGCTTTATACAAACACAAACGCATTTTATACATTTGCGTTTGTATAAAAAGAGAGAGAGGCGAGCAAGATTCACCAGGAGAGAGGCGAAATAGCAACAGTTTACTATGGGGTACAATTAAATCAAACTATATTTATAACATTTAATTTGAATTAATAGTTTGCTATTATATACAATTTTCCCTTGATAATATCAGTGGATTAAGTTTGAGATAAAATTTATATGGCTAATTTTATTTCTAAGATGTTTATAATGTCAACCAAATACTGTATAAATTTTGTTCAGACTTAATCTTGGGATATTCCATTTTATCCCATTTAACTTGAAATTATTTTATTCCATCCGTCCAGGAATTATAATTTCATAATCGTTTAGTCTGCATACCAAATGACCCCTTAGACTATTAGAGTAACTCATAGAGAGTATAAATCCCAAATAACCATTTCTTTTAGTTTCTATAATAGAAAAATAACAATTTTCATGAAGTTTCTAATTTCACGGGTGAAACTTGCATGGTATTATCATGGATATCACTTGTAAATTTGTGAAATTCCATAATAATAACTATTTTTCATTAACAATGTCATGATTATTATCATGGAGCTAATTTTACATGATTAATACTATAAGAATAGGTTGGTTGAGCAATTTAGAATAAAACAAGAAAGTTTTGACATACAAGGTTATATTGGCTTATGTCGAGAATCTTTCGAAACAATCTCTCTACCTCCATGAAGTAGTGATAGGTCTGCATATACTCTATCCTCTTTAGATCCCACTTGTAAGATTTCACTTGTATGTTATTGTTTGTTCGTTATATTGGCCTATGAGAGTGGTCCTTAAAATGAAATGGGCTTTTGTTTCTTTAATTTGACAAGTGTATACCATAATATTTGGAGCAAAAGTTGGGTAAACCAAGAATAAAGATCGGTTTGGCTTAATTATATTACGAAAATGGGTCTTAAATCTAACATAATCTCAAAATTAATTCATTATTAAAATGGCATGCTAATACTATCTTACTGTTGTTTCCCACAAGTCAAAAAATAAAACATTAGAAAAAGAGAACGATAATACATAAGTTCTCCCTAATCCATCTAGTTTTTATGATTAGAAATAACTGTCTATCTTTACTAATAAAAGAAAAATAAATATCTGATGAATTAATCGAAGTGCACTAAAAAAGAATACCTAAGTATGATAAATATAACCAACACATTACCTAAACCTATAGCACACTAGATTTGCATCTATATATTCATATGGGAAAAGGGACAAATATATTCCCAAACTATCATAAATGGTATGTAGATATCATCTGTTATACTTTTGGGACATTGGTGCCCCTGCCGTCAAAAAACTAGAGCATATATGCTCTTCACTCTAACGGAAGACTAAATAGGGACACGTGACACAATCTTATCCGTTCATCCGATATTTAATAAATGTCAGATATGTGGATAAGATTATGACACGTGTATGTCGGAAGACTAAATAGGGGCACGTGACACAATCTTATCCGTTGATCTAATATTTAATAAATGTCATATATGTGGATAAGATTATGACACGTGTATGTCCATTAGTATAAATGGTATATATGCTCTAGTTTTTAGACGGCAGGGACACCAATGTCCCAAAAGTATGGCGGAGGATATCTATCTACCATTTACGATAGTTCGAGGGCATATTTGTCCTTTTTCCCTATATTCATTATTTCTTCTTTTTTATGTCACCATCCACCGCATTATTTAATTACATTACAATTTGTAATCGAGTTAACAGAAAGTGCACAATTTGTGGTAAAAACCAATTCATAATTGATATAGAATAGTTCAACGAGATTACAGTAATACATTAACAATTTATTCTGATAATTGGGGAAATCATTATCCTAGGCCTCTTTATATCTAAAAAAATTTATTTCATTTACTTAATAACTTTTTTATTCTTAGTCTAATATAAAATTCCAAAATATATATTATACCTCACAAAATTGATTTAAATTGATATTTTTGGTGATACGAAAGTTTACTCATCATGATCATTTATCCTATTGAATGAGTTTGAGCTGATAACAACTTATTACAACAAATAAAACTGCAACCAGTGGCATAGCCACGTATAGTCCAGGTGGTCAATCTGCAGACACCCTTCGTCGAAAAATTATATTATGTATAATACTTTTCATACATATATATTAAATCTTGAACACCCTTAACAAAATTTTTAACTACGTCACTGATCATAACGATTACATTATTGAAGTGTAATTTTAATATAACGACTCTAACATGTTAAAAAGCAAAAAGTACATGAGTATAACGTAACCAACATTTTTTTAGATCTAATAAGTACGTAAAATTCATTGAAGAGCTTTTCAAAATTATTTTATTCTTTTTGCCATATTGTTGCAATATAATTAATATCTTCTATTAATAACATTTAAAAACCTACGAAATTAGTAATTTAATATTTCGTCCACCCTCAGAGATAGATTTGGCTATTTATCTTCCTGTTATAATACTTAAAATTAAATATCATCTCAGCTCAATAAATTTAAACTGCACAAATAGTTAATTACTAGTAACACTTCATTAAATAGACTGATGCATGCCATCCCAACGTTCTTTTGATTTTTATTTAAATTTTATTTTGGCAAAAATTAAAAAGCAAGTGCTAAGAGTGAAATTTTGGGAAATATAATGTTGATATTATAGGTAGATACAACAATTAAATTTTAAATTATTTTCATCAATCTAAATCTTTTGATAGAGTTACTCATTTCGTATGTTGTGGAAGATATCAAAACACTCGATGAATTAATTAAGATACACATAAAAATCAGCGAAAACTATTTCATATCTAACGAGCAGTTAGAAATATCATGAGAAGTGTGTTTCTAGTAATGAATTTCATGTAGATTCAACATGTATACTAGATGAATTATTTCCATCTATCTAAATTTTTGGTGATAAAATTGCCCGATATACATGTGTAAGTAGAAGATAGCAAGTGTCGGGTATCCTAGTCAAAATACACACGTAAATTGACCCAAATATACTACAAAATGCAACGTAACAATACTAAGGGGGTCATTTGGTATGTGAGATAAGGATAATAGTTTTAAGATAAAATTTGAGATTAATTTGATCCCATATTCGATTATTTGAGTTATTAGATAATCACAAAATTATTTACTTATACTAAAATAATGAGATTATTTTATCCATATAAAAGGTGTGATAAAATGAATTTATAGAAAATCACAACCTTACTTATCTCATCCCGTGTATCAAACGATCTCCAAAATATATTCTTTCATCAATCTAAACCTTGATGACAGGGTTACTCAATTCAATATATAACCACATGATAAATTTGTCGAGACGTACACAAATAGATAATACTATCACATATCAAACGTTCATGAATAATTCTTTTCATCAATCTGAACTTTGATGACAGAATTACTCAATCCATGGGATAGTACTTATATAAAGAGATATTAACCACATGACAGATTAGTCGAGACATGCACAAACTGATAACAACAATACTATTAGTACTATCTACATAAAAAGAGGTGATAGGAACAAAAGTCATGGTTCATAAAGGCCATGAATACTTTTAGACCAAAGAATTTTTCAAACAAATAGCTAGCTACATCTGTACTCAGAAAAAGAAAGCACAACCTGTTGGCAGGAAGTAGATTAATTTTCACCATTAATGGCATACAGAGCCCAACCCGGCCCCAAGATAACATCACTATATCATAGAAGCAAAAGTCTTCTACTTTGCTTTAATATAGTAATAATTAGTTAATTCACAAGTCAACTAATTATTTTAAAAGACGCGAATTCGTCAGTTATCACTCTCTAAAAGTTATTTAGTAAATGATTATCTTTTTTATTTTTAGGATATTAGTAGACGATTTGATGTTTCGTTAATCTCTTCATCCCAAATTTGTTGACATATTTTGCTTTTTGAAAGTCAATTTAATTAATTTTATTTGGATTAGTTCAACTTAATATTTTATAGTTAAAAATTTAGTTATAGAAAAACTATACGAAAAAACGCAACTTTCCTCGTGTCAATTTGCTAAAAAAAGTTGTATTTTACAATGTATATCAAGGTTCAAGGGCGGCTTGGGTGAAAAATTAAACTCCCTCTAATCCATATTCAATGAATTGTTGAGTTTTTTTATATATATATAGTTCAAAATAAGTGAACTATTCAAAATTCAAGAAAATTATCAGGACTTTTGTATTTATCTTTTATTTAATAAGGTTCTTAACTACGTCACATTTTCTACGAGAATAATAATTTAAAAATAATAATAAACAAAAGCAATAGTACTAAATAGTAACACTTTATTCATGTACCATGAAATATTTTTCATAAGAGATGATCGATCGTATCAATAATTCACTTAATATGAATCAGAGAGTATAAATGAGAGATACCGTAAAAGTCAAATTTCGCAGAACCAAATTAAAAGGCAGTAATGAAGTAAATGCTTGTGTTTGTGTGCGGGGGAGAGGGGCAGTTGCAAGAATTAAATCTTCTGTTCAATTAGAGAGCACAAGCATTTACTTCATTAGAAGGTGACAGTTGAGTTCAGTTCTAAGTTGTAATTATTAAGTGGACCTACCATGTGATTTTCTTGCACTATATAATAGGATCATATTGTAAACATTCTTGCATGCCTTGGATATTATTAGTAGTGTTCTCTTTTGTTACATAGGGTTTAAGAGTTGGAGTCATATATATAATTATGGGTTGTTTATTATCTGGTCGTAGTGTTGGGGTTTTTATTCTCTTGTTTGTGTTTGTTGTGGAAAGTTATGTGGTGTTTGGTGATGATGTTACGAGGGGAGTTGAAGATGATGAAAAGTTTCTATTTAAGCATCGTCGTTTTGGTGATCGTTTTGGTGGGTTTAAACATGGTGGAGGTCTTGGTGTTGGTGGAGGAGCTGGTGGTGGTCTAGGTGGAGGTGCGGGTGGTGGAGGTGGTCTTGGAGGAGGAGCTGGTGGTGGTCTAGGCGGAGGAGGTGGTCTTGGTGGTGGTGCTGGTGGTGGCTTAGGAGGTGGTGCAGGTGGTGGTCTTGGAGGAGGAGCTGGTGGTGGTCTAGGCGGAGGAGGAGCTGGTGGTGGTCTAGGCGGAGGAGGTGGTCTTGGTGGTGGTGCTGGTGGTGGCTTAGGAGGTGGTGCAGGTGGTGGTCTTGGAGGTGGTGGTGGTCTAGGCGGAGGAGGTGGTCTTGGTGGAGGTGCTGGTGGTGGCTTAGGAGGTGGTGCAGGTGGTGGTCTTGGTGGAGGAGCTGGTGGTGGCTTAGGAGGTGGTGCAGGTGGTGGTCTAGGAGGAGGTGTTGGAGGTGGAGCTGGTGGTGGCATTGGAGGAGG
>JAJONQ010003389.1:0-23549 GCA_036250385.1 Solanum microdontum | reverse complement strand
ATTATGTTGTTATCTCAGTGTCATGCTATTTCAAGCGGTTGGTTTAGAGTCCTTTGAGATCCAATTCACCATTTCACGTCTAGGGGTAGTCTTGAGTTATGACAAACTTAGTATTCAGAGCATCAAATTCAATTAGCTTAGGGTGTGTGACAAGTGTCTTTTTAGTAGAGTCTTGTTTATGAGTGTGAAACATGCCACATTTATAAATAGAAGGCTCCGAGGCATTCAAGAAACTTCACTTCTTTCATACTACTAAAGTCGTGTGATTGAGTCAAAATCTATAAGGTTTTCTTCTAATTCATGTTCTATCCATTTCAGAACGATGCCTCCAAGAAGAGCCTTAGTGAGAAGGAACTTGAATGTGAAGCAGAAGCTCCACAAACCCTGGTTGACCCTTTGGCCGAACAAGTCATTCATGCTAAATTTAGGCTGCCTCCAAGGTGCTTTCCCAATCCAGGCCTGCTCAAGCTAATCTTGAGGTGGTAGCTCCTGTGAACCCAATTGTGGTTATGGTAGAAACTAGGATTCGAGAAGTCACGAGGATGAATATTCCAAAATTCCATGGATTTAAGGTGGATGAGGCCCATAAGATTTTGTCAATGGTGTTCACAAGATTGTTGACGTGACATGGGTGTGACTCCGGTTGAGAGGGCGGACTTGGTTGGTTGCCAATTGAAATGGTTTCTTAAGTGTGGTTTAACCAATGGAAGGAAGAAATGGTAGTTGATGTAGGTCCTCTGAATTAGGAGAAGTTTAAGGGACCATCTCTATATTGGTTATTTCCCCTTTATGTGAGAGAGGCTAAAGTCCAAGAGTTCATAAACTTGAGGCAATGTAATATCAGTGTGATGGAATACTCTTTGAAATTTCACTCAATTGTCTAAATATACTTTGACTTAGTTGTTGATTCTAGAGCTTGGATGAGCAAGTTTGTTTCGGGTGTTTCAAAAATGGGGGTCAAGGAGTGTAGGACCACCATGTCGATCAAGAAGGTGGATATTTCGAGATTGATGACTCATGCTCAACAAATTAAGGAAGAAAAGCTTGATGAGAGTGCTAGGTAGACTAACAAGGATCAGAATGATAACATTGACTACTCTCATCAATTTAGACAAAAGTTCTCCGGCCCGACTTCATCTAGTTCTTTGCTTTAGAGGTTCAACAAGAATAGTGTATCTAACCTAAAGCCTCAAGGAGGTGTTTCTAGTGGATCTACTATCCCAACTTGTCAAAAGTGTGGTAAGAGTCATCTAAGGAGATTCTTAGCCTATACCGATGGACATTATGGTTGTGGTAAGTTTTGTCATAGGTTGTGATATTGCCTTTTTCTTTATAGCAAGGGTAGAGATGGTCGTTAGATATAGCCTAGTGCTTCTTCTGGTCATGTGACTCAGTAGGGTGCTTCTTCTAGCACTGGTGGTCACCGTCAAAATAGGTTCTATGCTCTTCGGACTCAACATGATCAGGACTCTTCTCCAAATGTGGCCACTCATATATTACAAGTCTTACAATTTGATTTTTATGCATTGCTTGATCCAGGAGCTACGTTGTCTTTTGTGACTCCGAATGTTGCTATGAAGATTTATATCAGTCCCAAAATCCTATTAGAACCTTTCTAAGTCTATACTCATGTCGGTGATTCTATTGTTGCAAAACGAGTCTATCGAAATTGCCCGATCTCAATTTTTTTCAAAAAGTCACCTCAGTTGATCAAGTAGAATTAGATATAATTGATTTCGATGTTATTCTTGGTAGTGATTGGATTCACGCTTGGTATACCTTGATTTACTACAGAATTCGAGTGGTTAAGTTTCAGTTTCCGACTGAACTAGTCATAGAATGGAAATGTAGTTAGGAGCAGACCTTGATATGGTTGTAAAGCCCTTGGAGAAATCTTTCCAACGCCGCCGATATTGCACGATTTCGACATCGTATGAGTGATATATGCCTTTTGGAAGTTGGGCTGTTGAATTGAGGAAAGTCCCAATCCAGATTTAGGGAAGGGCAAAGTAGTCTTTTCTCTAATTAATTTCCTAATTTGATTTTAGGGATTAATTGGGGTAAAAGCATGACTTAGTCAGTTTGGAGAATTGAGAAATATGCTTAGGGCTTGGAGAAGAGAGAAAAGAAGAAAGAAAGGGAGTAAAAGGCAAGAATTCATCAAGATCATCCAAGCTTGCGAGTGGAATTCATCGGGGGTAATCCCTATTAAGGTATGTGAGATATTTTTGTGTTGGGTTAGTTCACCCACACACCAACTTGTTTCAATCCAATTGTTTTGAGTTGTTTACATGTTGAAGAAGTAAGGTTCTTGAAGAATAAATTGTAGAATTCTTGTTGGTTTAGTTGTTGATGCTTGGGGGTGAGTTGATTCATGTTTCCAATTTGTTTTTCGAGTTAGATTGGTTGTATATTGAGGGTACAATTGATCCTAAGTGTTTGGGGAAGGAACTATGGAAGTTAGGGAGGTTTAGAGAGGAAGAACGGAAGAGAAAAGTCGTAAGTCGCTGGGCAAAAGGGCTGGGGCGCTGTGCCTGCCAGAGCACCACAAAAAATTCTCTGAAGTTTGGCCTCTGGCATGTCGCACCAACCAGAGCGCCATCCAGACTTCTCAGAAGTTTGAGGGCTGGCGCCCCATGCCTTGCAAAGCGCCAGGGACTCCAGTGCTCTCTATTCGTTCCTCACCTTTTCGTACTTGTTCCTAAGCGATGTACTTATATTTTCTAGTTGATTCCAACACTCTAAGATACATTCAAACATCATGAAATCATCCATAAACATGAGGACATGAACCTTGAATCCATAATCCAATTCAAGGAAAGTTAAGACCAAAGTCAAAGAAGTTAAGAGTCTAAGTCTAGAAGTTAAGAAGCAAGTCAAAGCCAAGTTTCTTAAAGTTTTCAAGATTCTTTAACAAACGTTTTAACTTCGTTTTAAGGCTCAAGTTTCAAGTTAAGCAAAGAGTAAAGAGTTGAGTTCATTTCTCAAAAAAAGCTATAAGGGGACTAAGTATTCCCAAAGAGTTTATAAATGTTTTCACATTTGAGTGAGAAAAAGGGAACATCGATTCCAAGAGAGATTTTAAGCTAAGTTTTCAGCAATTATCTCAAACCAAAGAAAGAAGTTATGTTTTTAAAAACATATGAGCTAAAGTATATTTTGGGAGTAGTATTGAGCACCGATATGGGGATGCGAGTTCATATTAACTCAAGTCTCCATAAACCATGTAGCCATCATGGGTAGTAAAGGATCATACTTTTTAGATAAATCCTTAAGATGGTTTTAGCATAGACTAGTGGATCCACTAAGTTAAGTGTTCTATATGACGGCAAAGTATAGGACAATTCTGGCAGCGTGGGCAAGACGTTGTATCACTACTTAGGCTCATAGTGGTGGTTGTCGGTTAGAGAATCTCCCACTAAAGTTATATTGCTTTTATATTTAAGTAAAGTTGAGTTTGTTATTGCTTTATCTTTAACGAACTAAGTTGTTTACACTATTTTACAAGCTTTATATATATTGCATGTGTCTTATTGCTTAATATTGAATTCAGTTATTCATGAGTTAAACAGAGTCAAGGTAAGTGTTCCTTTGTACTCCTTTCAAGCTTAAGTTGTTGTTTAGCATTCCAACTCGCATACTCGTACATTCAATGTATTGATGCCAGTTGGCCTGCATCTTATTATGATGCAGACGCAGCTAACCAGGATCAGCATCCAGCGCACCGTTGATCCAGTTTAACACTCCAGAGTCAGTGGTGAGCCTCCCTGCATTGCGGAAGACTTTTTTATTTTGCTTTCTTAGTTTTCTCTCTATTAGGATGTTGTGGGGTCTGTCCCAACATTCATCTCAGTATTATAGAGGCTTCATAGATAGTCAGACAGTTAGTTTTGAGTCTCTCAGCTATGTATTTGCAGATACTTTGTTTTGAGACATAAGTTGTTGTTTTGGCTAAGATGATATCATTTAAACTATTACTTGAGTTTATTTTGTTCAGTTAAGTCTTCCATTGAGTTAAGTAAGCCAGGCCAAGGGTTTGCTTGGGTTCAACAAAGGTCTTCGAGTGTCGGCCACGACCAGGGTGTAGACTCGGGGTGTGACAAACTTGGTATCAGAGCACAGAGTTCAAGAGTCCTGGGAGTCTATGAAGTCGTGTCTGTAGAGTCCTAGTTATCGGTGTGAAGAGCACTACATCTATAATTAGAAGGCTGCGACATTTAGGAAATTCTTCACTTCTTCATATCCATTTCGTGCGTTAAAGTTTATCTCTAAAAGTTTCCCTCTAATTCATGCTTATGCGTGTTTTAGATAACCATGCCCCCATGAAGAGCAGCACGAGGTCGTCCAGCTAGGAGAAACGTTGAACCACAAGAGCAAGGGGTACCTAATGCACCAAACGTGCAACCTCAAGGCGAGGTCACTAATGTCGAATTTCGTGAGGCTATCTGGATGTTGAGCCAAGTTGTGGCTAACCAAGTTGGGCAGCCAAGAGGACCAAGGTAAGAGAGGCTGACACTTCGAGGATTCGCAAATTCTTGAGGATGAATCCTCCAAGTTTCACTGGTTCGAGCACTATTGAGAATCTAGAGAACTTCGTTGAGGAGTTGAAAAAGGTATTCGATGTGATGCATGTTGCTAACACAGAGAGAGTTGAACTAGCTACATATCAACTAAAGGATGTTGCTAGAATATGGTTCGGTTAGTGGAAAGGGGGTCGACCTGAGAATGCACCACCTGAAGTTGGGATAGTTTCGAAGAAGCCTTCTTGGGCGTTTCTTTCCCCGAGAATTGAAGGAGGATAAGGTACGAGAATTTCTTACACTGAAACAGGATTCCTTGAGTGTGCATGAGTATGGATTGAAGTTCACTCAGTTGTCCCGCTATGCTCTTGAAATTGTTAAGGACATGAGGAGCAAAATGAGTTTATTTGTTGCTGGCTTGGGTCGTTTATCAAGCAAAGAGGATAGGGTTGCAATGCTGATAGGCGGCATATACATCTCTAGGCTGATGGTTTATGTGCAACAGGTTGAAGAGGAGAAGTTTAGGGACAGGGAAGAGTATAGAAGCAAGAAAGTTAAGACTGGGAATGAGTCTGGGTAGCAGAAGGGCAGTGTGAATTGTTCATCCTTTCTAAAGCAAAAGGGGCTAGCACCATCATCTGCTAGTGCACCTGTACCCAGAAACAGAGGTGACTTTAATGGTCAGAATTCGCAGAACTACAGAGCTAAACCTGCACAGTCTCAGGGTAGTGTGGAACAGGGAGGTAATTGGGCTCCTGCATGTGGTAAGTGTGGTAGAACTCACCCAGGTAAGTGTCGTGAGGCCAGACAGGTTGCTTCAAGTGTGGACAAGAGGGTCACTTCTTGAAAGAGTGCCCAAAGAACATGCAAGGTAGTGGAAATCAGGGCAATATGGCCCAATCTTCATCAGTTGCTCCCCTAGACAGAGCTGCACCTAGAGGAGCTACTTCAGATACGGGCGGAGGAACAAACCGTCTCTATGCAATGACCAGTTGCCATGAGCAAGAGAACTCTCCAGATGTTGTCACTGGTATGATCAAAGTCTTTGCTTTTGATGTTTATGCTTTTCTATACCCAGGTGCAAGTTTATATTTTGTAACCCCTTATGTTGCAAATAAGTTTGAGATTCTTCCTGAGAAACTTTGTGAACCCTTCTGTGTTTCCACACCTGTTGGGGAGTCTATTCTAGCAGAAAGAGTCTATTGTGATTGTCATGTTTCCATCAATCACAAAGACACCATGGTTGATCTAGTTGAACTTAACATGGTAGATTTTGATGTCATTTTAGGTATAGACTGACTTCATGCCTGTTATGCCTCCATAGATTGTAGAACTCGAGTTGTCAAGTTTTAGATTCCTAATGAGCCAGTTATAGAGTGGAATAGTAGTTCAGCTGTGCCTAAGGGTCGTTTCATTTCATACCTTAAGGCGAGAAAGTTAGTTTCAAAGGGTTGTATTTATCACTTAGTCTGAGTTAATGACTCAAGTGTTGAGGTACCTCCCATTTAGTCAATTCCTACAGTAAGAGAGTTTCCAGAAGTCTTTCCTGATGCTCTACCCGGAGTCCCTCCTGAGAGAGAAATAGACTCTGGTATAGACATCATTCCAGATACTCGTTCTATCTCTATTCCGCCATACAGAATGGCACTAGTAGAGTTGAAAGAGTAGAAAGAGCAGTTGAAAGATTTATTAGATAAGGGCTTCATTCGACCAAGTGACTCACCTTGGGGCACTCCAGTCTTGTTTGTGAGAAAGAAAGATGGTTCCCTTAGGATGTGTATAGACTACCATCAACTGAACAAGGTTACCATCAAGAATAAGTATCCTCTTCCTAGAATTGATGATCTTTTCGATCAGCTTCAGGGTGCTTCCTATTTCTCAAAAATTGACCTCAGATTAGGTCACCATCAATTGAAAGTAAGGGAATGTGATATTCCCAAGACAGCATTGATGACCTGTTATAGTCATTATGAGTTTCTGGTCATGTCCTTTGGTTTGACTAAATCACCAGCAGTGTTCATGGACCTTATGAATAGAGTCTTCAAACCTTATTTATATATGTTTGTTATCGTCTTCATTGATGACATATTAATCTATTCAAGAAATGAAGAAGATCATGCTAGTCATCTCAGAATAGTTCTTCAGACTTTGAAAGATAAGGAGTTATATGCTAAATTCTCTAAGTGTGAATTTTGGCTTGAGTCTGTGTCATTCTTAGGCCATATTGTGTCTGGAGAGGGAATTAACGTTGATACTCAGAAAATTGAGGCAGTGCAGAATTGGCCTAGACCCACATCTCCAACTGATATTAGGAGTTTCTTGGGTTTAGCTGGCTACTACAGAAGATTTGTAAAGGGTGTCTCATCCATTTCGTATCTTTTGAAGAAGTTGACCCAGAAAATAGTGAAGTTTCAATGGTCTGAAGCTTGTGAGAAAAGTTTTCAGGAATTAAAGAAGAGGTTGACTACTGCCCCAGTATTGACCTTACCAGAAAGCACTCACGGTTTTGTGGTGTATTGTGATTCATATAGAGTTGGCTTGGGTTGTGTCCTAATGCAGAATGGCAAGGTGATAGCTTATGCCTCCAGACAGTTGAAGGTTCATGAGAAGAAGTATCCAACCCATGACTTAGAGTTGGCTGCGGTAGTCTTCGCTTTGAAGATTAGGTGTCACTACTTGTATGGTGTTCATGTTGATGTATTCACTGATCACAAAAGCCTACAATATATGTTCACTCAGAAAGAACTCAATCTAATACAAAGGAGGTGGTTAGAGTTGCTCAAGGATTATGACATGAGTATTCTCTACCACCCAGGTAAGGCTAATGTGGTTGTTGATGCTTTAAGAAGGCTATCTATGGGTAGTACCACCCATGTTGAGGAGGAGAAAAGGGAGTTAGCCAAAGATGTCCACAGACTTGCACGCTTGGGAGTCATACTTATGGATTCCACAAAAGGAGGAATAGTGGTGATGAACGGGGCTGAATCATCACTAGTGTCAGAGGTGAAGGAAAAGTAGGACCAGGACCCCATTTTGCTTGACTTGAAGGCAAATGTTCATAAGCAAAGAGTATTAGCTTTTGAACAAGGGGGAGATGGTGTATTGAGATATCAAGGTAGATTGTGTGTACCAATGGTGGATGAACTCTAACAGAGGATCATGGAGGAAGCTCATAGCCACAGATATTCCATCCATCCATGTTCCACAAAGATGTATTGCGATTTGAGAGAAGTGTATTGGTGGAATGGCATGAAAAAGGGCATTGCAGAGTTTGTTGCTAAGTGTCCAAATTGCCAGCAAGTGAAAGTCGAGCACCAAAGGCCTGGTGGTTTGGTGCAGAATATAGAACTTCCAGAATGGAAGTGGGAGATGATTAATATGGACTTCATCACAGGGTTGCCAAGGTCCTGCAGACAACATGATTCCATTTGGGTGATTGTAGACAGAATGACAAAATCAGCCCATTTTCTACCGGTAAAGACTACCCACTCAGCAGAAGATTATGCTAAAATATATATTCAGGAAATGGTAAGACTTCATGGGGTCCCAATCTCCATTATTTCAGATAGAGGTGCACAATTTACTACACAGTTCGGGAAATATTTTTCAGAAAAGTTTGGGTTCGAAGGTGAATTTAAGTACTTCCTTTTATCCTTAGACAGATGGGCAAGCAGAGCGCACCATTCAGACATTAGAAAACATGTTGAGGGCTTGTGTGATTGATTTCAAGGGAAATTGGGATGATCACCTACCTCTCATTGAGTTTGCTTACAACAACAGTTACCACTCTAGCATCCAAATGGCTCCATATGAAGCTCTTTATGGGAGAAGATGCAGATCTCCTATTGGATGGTTTGAAGTTGGTGAAGCAGGGTTAATAGGACCAGATTTAGTTCATCAAGCTATGGAGAAAGTGAAAGTAATTCAAGAGAGATTGAAAATAGCGCAGAGTCGTCAGAAATCCTACACTGATGTTAGGAGAAGGGCGTTAGAGTTCGAAGTAGATGATTCGGTATATTTGAAAGTTTCACCCATGAAGGGTGTTATGAGGTTTGGTAAGAAAGGGAAGCTTATTCCCCGGTATATTGGACCTTATCGCATAGCCAAGAGGATTGACAATGTAGCTTACAAGTTGGAGCTACCATATGAATTAGCGGTGGTTCATCCAGTATTTCACATCTCTATGTTGAAGAAGTGCATGGGAGATCCTTCATTGATAGTGCAAACTGAAAATGTTGAGATTAAGGATACTTTATCCTATGAGGAGATTCCGGTCCAGCTTTTAGATCGCCAAGTTCACAAGTTGAGAACAAAGAAGGTCGCATCAGTCAAAGTCCTTTGGAGGAACCAATTTGTTGAAGAAGTTACTTGGGAAGCTGAAGAGGATATGAAGAAGAGATCTCCACATCTCTTTGAATCCAGAGAAAATTCAGATCAAGGTACTAATCCTCTTCTTAGTACTACCTAAATTATGAGTATGCATGTTGTTACTTGCTTTTGCTTGTTGAGTGTTGAACTTGATGTTGCTAGCCTTAGCTTAGTGAAATAAAGCTCATTCGAGGATGAATATTCCCAAGGGGGGATATTGTAACATCTCTCACCTAGAAACGACTATAAATAGTTTAAAATATGAAAATATTGATTTTTTGGAAAAAATAAGGAAATCTGGAAATTTTGTCTAAGTTAAGAAAGTGAGTTTTGGCCATTTTCAAACGGCCATAACTCCTAGATCAGGAGAATTTAGGAGCAGATCTTGATATGATTGTAAAGCCCTTGGATAAATCTTTCCAACTCTGCCGAGATTTCACGATTTCGATATCGTATAAGTGAGATATGCCTTTCGGAAGTTGGGCTGTTGGATTGAGGAAAGTCCCAATCCGGATTTAGGGAAGGGAAAAGTAGTCTTTTCTCTAATTAATTTCCTAATTTGATTTTAGGGATTTATTGGGGTAAAAGCATGACTTAGTCAGTTTGGAGAATTGAGAAATACGCTTAGGGCTTGGAGAAGAGAGAAAAGAAGAAAGAAAGGGAGAAAAAGGCAAGATTTCGTCATGATCATCCAAGCTTGCGAGTGGAATTTGTTGGGGGTGATCCCTATTAAGGTATGTGAGATATTTTTGTGTTGGGTTAGTTCACCCACACACCAACTTGTTTCAATCCAATTGTTTTGAGTTGTTTACATATTGAAGAAGTAAGGTTCTTGAAGAATAAATTGTAGAATTCCTGTTGGTTGAGTGGTTGATTCTTGGGGTTGAGTTGATTCAGGTTTCCGAGTAGTTTTTCGAGTTAGATTGGTTGTATATTCAGGGTACAATTGATCCTAAGTGTTTGGGGAAGGAACTATGGAAGTTAGGGAGGTTTAGAGAGGAAGAACGGAAGATAAAAGTCAGAAGTCGCTGGGAAAAAGTGCTGGAGAGCCACGCCTGCCAGAGTGCCACAAAAACTTCTCTGAAGTTTGGCCTTTGGCGTGTTGCGCCAGCCTGACTTCTCTGAAGTTTGAGGGCTGGCGCCCCACGCCTCTCAGAGCGCCAGGGACTCCAGTTCTCCCCATTCGTTCCCCACCTTTTCGTACTTGTTCCTAAGCGATGTACTTATGTTTTCTAGTTGACTCCAACACTCTAAGGTTCATTCAAACATCATGAAATCATCCATAAACATGAGATCATGAACCTTGAATCCATAATCCAATTCAAGGAAAGTTAAGATCAAAGTCTAGAAGTTAAGAAGCAAGTCAAAGCCAAGTTTCTTAAAGTTTTCAAGAGTCTTTAACAAACGTTTTAACTTCGTTTTAAGGCTCAATTTTAAAGTTAAGCAAAGAGTAAAGAGTTGAGTTCATTTCTCAAAAGAGCTAAAAGGGGACTAAGTATTCCCAAAGAGTTTATAAATGTTTTCACATTTGAGTAAGAAAAAGGAAACATCGATTCCAAGAGAGCTTTTAAGCTAAGTTTTGAGTAATTATCTCAAACCAAAGAAAGAAGTTATGTTTTTAAAAACATATGAGCTAAAGTATATTTTGGGAGTAGTATTGAGCATCGATATGGGGATGCGAGTTCATATTAACTCAAGTCTCCATAAACCATGTAGCCATCATGGGTAGTAAAGGATCATACTTTTTAGATGAATCCTTAAGATGCTTTTAGCATAGACTAGTGGATCCACTAAGTTAAGCGTTCTATATGACGGCAAAGAATAGGACAGTTCTGGCAGCGTGGGTAAGACATTGTATCACCACTTAGGCTCATAGTGGTAGTTGTCGGTTAGAGAATCTCCCACTAAAGTTACATTACTTTTATATTTAAGTAAAGTTGAGTTTGTTATTGCTTTATCTTTAACGAACTAAGTTGTTTACACTGTTTTACAAGATTTATATATATTGCATGTGTCTTATTGCTTTATATTAAGTTCAGTTATTCATGAGTTAAACAGAGCCAAGGTAAGTGTTCCTTTGTACTCCTTTCAAGCTTAAGTTGTTGTTTAGCATTCCAACTCGCATACTCGTACATTCAATGTACTGATGCCAGTTGGCCTGCATCTTATTATGATGCAGACGCAGGTAACCAGGATTAGCATCCAGCATGCCGTTGATCCAGTTGAGCACTCTAGAGTCAGTGGTGAGCCTCCTTGCTTTTCGGAGGACTCTTTTATTTCGCTTTCCTAGTTTTCTTTATTAGGATGTTATGGGGTCTGTCCCAACATCCATCTCAGTATTATAGAGGCTTCATAGACAGTCAGACAGTTAGTTTTGAGTCTCTCAGCTATGTATTTGCAGATACTTTGTTTTGAGACATAAGTTGTCATTTTGGCTAAGATGTTATCATTTAAACTATTACTTGAGTTTATTTTGTTGAGTTAAGTCTTACGCTGAGTTAAGTAAGCCAGGCCAAGGGTTCATTTGGGGCGAGCAATGGTCTTCGAGTGCCGGCCACGTCTAGGGTGTAGGCTCGAGGCGTGACAAATTCCACACCTAGAGGTCAGTTTATCTCGTGCCTTATATCTTGAAAGATGATTGCAAAGGGTTACATTTATCATCTAGTACGGTTTAAGGATACAGATTCTAAAGCCCCTACTTTTGAGCCTAATCCTGTTGTGAATGAGTTTCTGAAAGTATTTCCTGATGATTCTTCTCAAGAAGAAAATAGACATTAGCATTGACCTTCTTCCTGATACCCAGCCTATCTCTATTCCTCTTTATAGAATGGCTCTGCCAGAACTTAAGGAGTTGAAGGATCAGTTAAAGGACCTCTCGGGTAAGGGTTTCATTAGATCGAGTATTTCACCATAGGGTTCTCAAGTTTTGTTTGTTCAAGATAAAGATGGTTCTCTCAGAATGTGTATTGATTACCAATAATTAAACTAGGTCACAATTAAGAATAAGTATACATCCCAATAATTGATGACATGTTTGATCCGATTCAAGGTCCTAGCTTCTTCTCCAAGATTGACCTCTAATCGAGTTATCATTTGTTGAAAGTTAGAGAGTGTGAAATTCTAAAGACAACCCCCAGGACTCGGTATGGTCACTATGAATGTTTAGTTATATCATTCTGACTAAGGAATTTTCATGTAGTATTTATGGATTTGATAAACTGATTTTTAAGCAATACTTGGCTATGTTCATGATTGTGTTCATTAATGACATCTTGATTCACGAAATGAGGATAATCATGCCGGTCATTTGAGGATCGTCTTGCAAATTCTCAAGGATCTCCAATTGTTGCTAAGTTTAGAAAATGTTAGTTTTGGCTGAGGTCGTTTTCATTCCTTGGCCATACTGCTTTAGGAGAAGGTATTAAAGTTGATCCTAAGAAGACCAAGGCAGTTAAAAACATGCCTAGACCTCTCTGTCTCTCTCTCAAATATTAGGATTTTCTTAGGTTTAGCCAGTTATTAGAGAAGGTTTGTGCAAGGATTTCCTCTATTGCTTCTCCATTGACTACTTTTACTTAGAAGAAGGTGAAAATCAATGGTCTAAGACTTGTGAGAAAAGTTTTCAATAGTTGAAGTCTCACCTCACTTCAGCCCCGATTTCGACTTTACCATAAAGTTCTGATGGATTTATGATATAGGGAAAATGTACTAGTACCCCCAGACTATAACCGAAATCCCAGAGACACACCATAACTAAACTAAGGTCCTATTACCCCCCCCCCTAACCCAATTTTTTGTAATTCTATGCACCTTTTTGGCTTACATGGCATCCAAATATCTCCCACACGCCTCAATTGTGTGGAGTCATGGAGTGTGCAACGTAAGACAAAAGGTGTACAAAATTACAAATAAAATAAGTTCAGGGGGGTAATGGGACCTTAGTTTAGTTAAAGTGTGTCTCTGAGATTTCAGTCATAGTCTATGGGGGTACTTGTGCCTTATCCCTATGATATATTGTCATTCTTCCAGAATAGGACTTGGTTGAGTTCTGATACTACTCGGTAAGGTAAATGCATTTGCATCGAGGCAATGAACACCCAAAATACACCTCTCTATAGAAGTATAATCGGTCGTTGTTCAAATAAAGAACCTAACAAAGGCTAGGGTCGATCCCATAAGAAAAGGGGTCTAGACTTAGCCTAATTTATTGTTAGTTGTACCCTTAGTTGGGTTATTTCCATAAAGGGGGGATGGTTGTGAAACAAAATCTTGATTGAATAATTGTGGTAACACATAACACAACAAGCAGGATTGAAAATTTAGTAAAATCAATAAAAGATGGAACTAGGGTATTTGTGGTCCCAACAAGTTCATAACGCATTACACCTTATAGTAATAATCTTGTCTAGTGTCTAGCATGCAAACTCGGCAAGTCAAGTATATCCTAAGTAGATGGTCGCTCAAATAAGTGAATTTCACTATGCAACTTTGGTCGTTCTACGGGTGTATTCTTTACTAACCCTTACCCTTGACCCTAGATTAATTATCCCTAGGTCTAGGTCAAGATATTAGAAGAGGGTTGATGTCTCCAAATCTCCGTTGTATAATCTCTTTTCCCATTCGTTAGCTCTTTGGTTAGGCGAGTAGGAATAAGGTGAGTTCTAACATTGCGCGCTATTAAAAAGCAATCAAAGCAAAGAGAAAAACAATAAATTCATAAACACTATTCAAGAATTACTAATTATTCCATCTACTTTATTAATTCCTCATGATTTCCACAACCCTATTAGTGGAATTAGCTACTCATTCTTGTTTGATCACAATTTATATTAATTTAGTTAAAATAAATCATGAACTTACTAGAATGATTGTCACGACCCACATTGTACCTTAGGTGTAACATGGCGTATAAGAACCCGAGAGGCCCTACGCAAGCCACTTAGCATACATCATACAATATAATAGCAATAAAGAGTATAAAAGAAAGCATTTCATATATCAACGAGTTTGACAAAAGCAAAATTCTAACATAAGTCTCAATAGCCATCTAATAAATCATAAGGAAAGTGATTGGGACGTAACTCATACATCTCATACAAAGTTTGAAACCGAAAATTACATAAAGTAATAAAAGAGTTTCGGTCCTCGGAACATTGGACTCACCAATCTTTGACAAACCAAAAGGATCAACTAACCACGAGTATGGGAGGTAGGAGCGTTAGACCTTACATTAGTGAAACAATGTAGGAACAAGTATGAATTAGTACATGGAATATACTAAGTATAATAATAATGTATAAGAGTTATGAAATCATGCTAAAAAGGACTTTACATGATATGCAATGACCAAGCTAAATCATATGATAAAATATTGGAAAACATAACGCATGCACATGGTCAATGCAAGCTAAAAAATCATTAACACACTTAAGAGATACTTTATGAAGTAACCTTAGTTCATTATTATGGGAAGTGCACTATGTAACCAACATAGAACATGTAAGCTATAACATGGAATCCGATGTTTATCCCACACCGAAAAGAGATGTCCTTACTTGTCAATGTAAGAACCATAAACTTGAGCTAAAGTGGATCCACTAGCTAATGTCTATCTAAGACAACCTATGTTCGCACATAGTTATGGAATAAGGAGATTTCTACTAGAAACCCGACCTCTACTAACGGGAGAGCTTCCATCTCAATATCTCTCGGTGCTAAGTATAAATCCCACAAAAATAGTCATTATTCATATTCATCATATTATCCCTGGAAAGGTACAATTAAGCAACCCATCCAAGCTAAATTTCATTTTGAATAGCTCCTTAATCTTGATTCAACTTAGGTGAGAAAATCTTTCAACCTTATAAATCCTTTTTATGTGAGAATGACCTTTCACAACAACAACATTGATTCTATACTCTCAAAGCAACCTTAAATCATTTATATAAATTTCCATATAAAAAAACAGGCATATCTTTATAAATTCATGTGGATGTGTTCACCAATCATAAGAGTTTGCAATAAGTGTTTAAGAAAAAGTATTTGTTACTTCATTAAAAGAGGTGGCTTGAATTGTTAAAGAATTATGATATGAGTGTTCGTTACCATCCAAATAAGGAAAATATTGTTGCCAATGCTCTTAGCTAATTGACTGTGAATAGTGTTTCTCACATTGATGATGATAAGAGTGAGTTGGTTTGTGATGTGCATAGACTAGCCTGTTTGGGTGTCCATTTGGTTGGATGGAGGTATTATTGATCAGAATGGTTCAGATTGTCTCTTGTATCAGAAGTTTTGGCAAAACATGATAGTGATTTGACTTTTTTTGGATTCAACAGAGTAGTCTAAAAAAATCTATTGAGGCTTTCTTCCGAGGGGAGATGGTATGTTTCGTTATCAATGTCGTTTGTGTGTTCCAAATGTTGATGAGTTGAGGCAACATATTCTATTTAAAACTCACAGTTCTCAGTAGTCTATTCATCGAGGATCCACTAAGATGTACCGTGATCTATAGGAAGTCTATTAGTTAAATGGGATAAAGAAGGATATTACAGAATTTGTGGCTAAGTTTCTGAATCGCCAACAAAAGAAAATTGAGCATTAGAAACCGAGAGGTATGATCCAAGATATTAGTATTCCTACTTGGAAGTGGGAAGATTTGAATATGGAATTCATTACAAGTTTACCTCGTACTCTTCAACAACATGATTCTATTTGGGGTTGTTGTAGACCGAATGACTAAGTCGGTGTGGGGAGATTTGATTATGGACTTCATTACAGGTTTACCTCGTACTCTTTAACAATATGATTCTATTTGGGTTGTTGTAGACCAACTGATGAAGTCAACAAGTTTTCTTCCTATAAAGACCTCCTATTCAGCCAAGGACTATGCTAGGATTTATATTTATGAGATGGTTAACTTGCATGGCTTGCCTTTATCAATCATTTCAGATAGAGGTACTCAGTTCACTTCTCAATTTTGGAGATCATTTTAGAAAGGAATTGGTACTCATGTTAAGCTTAGCACAACTTCTCACCCGTAAGCCGATGGTCAAGACGAGTATACTATTCAGACTTTGGAGGATACGTTAAGAGCTTGTGTGATTAAATTTAAAGGTAACTGAGATGAACACTTACTTTTGATTGTGTTTTCTTAATAATAATAGTTATCACTTAAGTATTCAAATAAGTCTGTTTGAGGCTCTCTATGGTAGGAAATGTAGGTCTCCTATCGGTTAGTTTAAAGTTGGTGAGGTTGCTTTGATAGGACCCGACTTAGTTCATGCGGCAATGGAGAAAGCTTGACTCATAAGGGATAGATAAAAGATGTCTTAGAGTAGACAAAAATCCTATGTGGATGATTGATTAAGAGAGCTTGAATTTGATGTTGATGATTAGGTTTACCTGAACATCTAACCTATGAAGGGTGTGATGAGATTTGGAAAGAAAGGAAAGCTTAGTGTCACGATCCAAGACTACCCCCTAGACATGACATGGTGAATAAAATCACGAGAGACTCTAAATGAACCACTTGAGATAAAATGACTCTAAGATACCAATATAATAGAAATAAAGAGATAAGGAAGTCCCAAATGAAGACTCATCATAACACTGAATTAGAGTACAAGCCATAAACGTGGAACATACTATGTCTGACATCAAGACTATACTAGATAATTGGTGACTATGAAAATCCCTAGTTCACTCGAACAATATGAAAGTGCAAGTAAGTCTAAATTGATATAAAGGAAAATATATGGCATGGCCTCGAACCATGAGGACTCACCAATCCAAAGCAAGCTGATAGGGTCTAATACTAACCATGACTTGAGTGAGGAGCATCTGAACCTATATTATAAAATAATATAGACACAAAAGTTATGTACGGCCAATACTCGAAATGTATTGAATATGGTGAAGGATACAAAAGTACAACATAATAGCATGATAGGTCTGAATCATGATAATGCTATGACCAGATTTCGATACATAATTGCAAAGTTGCACATCTTTAAAATAGCCTTATGACGTCACTTGTTTGTTTGCTCTCAAGAAGCACTATTTGTAGACATTTTCTAGAACTAATTGATATCGTAATTTATGAGGACAAGAAAAAGTTTAATTTGGGGGTGTTGATGAGTCGCAGATTTGGACTCAACTTAGGCTTCTAGTTCACCAAATCATGTCCTAAATTCTTGTTTATATCCATTTCTAATATAAAATTGCTTGAATTTTAGCTATGGGAGCTCAAGGACAAATGAAAGTAAAAAGAAGTCGAGTACGTAAAAAAGTAAAGAAATTAACAAAGTTGAAGCTCACCAAAGCCACTCGGTGAATCGCTAAAAGAGTCCAGCTCACCAAAAAGTTCAGAGAGTTCGGCTAAAAATCACAAGCCTCCACGGTGATGTAAAAGAGAAATCGGTGACTCGCTGAATGAACTCGATAGAATCTAATGGGCTCGCCAAATAAGACTATACCTTAAAGGTCTGAATTAAAATTGAAAAGGTGAATGGGTGATGAAGAGGAGCAACCGACGACTTGTCGATCAGTTCGGCAAGCCCGGCTAACTTCATCAGTGGACTACAAAGTGCATTTTTTGCAAATTTTGGAAACATTTAAATAGATCGTTTTGGAGAGAAAAGGACACCTCTTAATTTTCTTAATATTCTGTACTTAGAAGTTTCCATAATTTTGGAGATTTTTTGCTAGTTCTTTGAGAATTAGGGATCTTGTTTTGGAGAGGATTTAGAATTCAAGCAATTAGCATTGATAAAAAACTTTTTTAGTAAAATTCTTTTAATTTTCAGAATGCTTGGCTAAAGTCTCATCATCATAGGGGTGTGTTTATGTAATTGAATGTTTCATTAGCATGTGGGTAATTTTTTAATGCTTAATTTAATATTAATTTGATATGGGTTAAGCTATTTTTTATGTTTCATTTATAATTTGAGGTTGCAAACTAATATCTAGCTTAAGATCTCTAGAATTGCTTGTGCGAGATTCCTAGAGTGGAAGAAATAACTTATTATTGATTACTTTGTTTCATGTATTAGCCTTAGTTTAACAACATGAATTGAATTGAGGTCTTGAGTTATTTCTTTAGGTCCATTGGCTAGTTTTTTTTTTTTTTATCAAAAAACAATCTCGAAAATTTGTATTCCTCCCCAATTTCAAATTATTATAAGTTGAGCTACAAAGCTCCAAACTTTGTAATTTCAATTACGCTGGGTCGGGTTTTGTTGAGGCTTCCAATTGAGGTCATCGATTCAGCACGGGGGACTCATTTTGAAGGTAATAACTTGTTCTAAAGTACCTTTTGTGCCTCTTGAATGATGAATTATGTTAATTATATTGCATGATTTGATTTTGTTGCCTCCCAAGCTTGGATTGTGCCCATTTTTAGGTCAAAAGTTCCTTGAGATTTTTAGGATCCATTGATGGATTCAAATTTTGGATTCTTAGTGCAAGTCCCACAATTGTGTTTTTTGACTCGTTTTTTGGCTAGTCTCTATTTATTGCAATTTTATTGTTGAAACATCTTCATTGACTTCATGATCAATATTATGATAGCATGGCGGTGATCGAACGTGATTCAGGAAGGTAAACCTTCAGCTTAGTGGATTGAAGTACACGTGATTGGCTTTGAGGTAGGATACAGTCTACTTTTCTTGATTGTGCTCTATTAGATAAGGTTTAGTATGAATTGCATGTGCACTAGGATGGTATATGTCGGGTGTAGAATTCTTCCTTTATTTCCATTTTTTATTTCTTGTAGAAGCTTTTGGCTTGTCTTGGGTTTACGGATCCTTAGCTTAGGCTAGTTGCCTTTGTTCATAGCGTAGTTGGTATAGTTGTCCTCCTTCGAATTAATACTTTGGACCATAGTTTAGCTATCACTTAATTGCTTTAGAGTGTGTTTTATCAATCCTTTTAGTTATTTGTTTCTCACTGTAGTTCTTGTTATGGTTTTGGTATATTTTGTTAGTGCTCGAGCCTTAGTTACTTGTCATACAGTAGGTTGGCATTAGCTGGCCTTGGTTGTTGTTGGGTAGTATGTTTGGGGTGAGGCCTCGATCCTTGAAGTAATCCTCAGTGATTTGTTGAAGTTTTCATTATTTCCTCTGTATCATGAGTACTAGTGAGCTTGTTGTGTTGTTATTGTTGAGAATGTTGGTATATTGTTGGGCCCGAGGCCTTGGTTCAGGATTAATTTGATTTTAGATTATTTTTCTATGCTTTGGGAGTGTGGTAGTATTGGTAGTATTTAGCTCTTTGATTGATATTGTGTGAATTTTGTTGATGGTATGTATTGCAGTTGATACCTATTTCACGTGTTTTGTGGTATGATCCTCATACATGCATTTGGTTACACTACTATATTTGAGAAAGCCTATTTTCACACTTTTACTCATTCAAAGTTGGTTTTGATAGGAGTAATACTACCTGACTAACTTTGATAAACTAATTTTTAAAACATTAGAGATATTTGTGGTGTGCTCGATTCTTACTTAATCATTTGACACATCATCACCTCGCTTCTATATTATTTTGGGTACTTGTACCTTTGATACCATAACCGAGTAGATTTGATACTATAACAGATAGGTTAGGAAGTCTTGGATGGGGACCAGGCAGCCGAGCCCTTTATGGGTTCTTCTGGATGTGTGACACATTGAACATAATAAGGGTATCCATATAGGCCCTACACGATGAGGGTATCCACTTGTCTTAGGTGGAGGGATCCTTAGGTTAGGCTAGTATCCCTTGCCCATAGCATTGTTTGTATAGTTGTGCTCTTTAGGATTGATACTTCAGACCTTAGTTTAGTTTTCACTTAGATGCTCTAGAATCTATTTTAGTAATCCTTTTAGTTATTTGTTTCTCCGTGTAATTCATGTTACAGTTTTATACACTTCGTTGGTGCTCAGTCCTTACGTACTTCTCGTAGTCGTAGGTTGGCATTAGCTAGGCTTTATTATTTTTGGGTAGCATATTTGGGGTAAGGCGTTGATCCTTAAAGTATTCCTCAATGATTTTCTGACTTTCTCATTATTTCCTTCGTCTCATGAGTACTGATGAGCTTATTGTGTTATTATTGTTGAGAATGGAGGTATATTTTTGGGCCTGAGGCCTTGGTTAAGGACCAGTTGGATTTTAGGTTAGTTTTCTATGCTCTAGTAGTGTGGTAGTATTGGTAGTGTTTATCTAGATGTTTGACTGATATTGTGTGAATGTTGGTGATGACATGCATTACATTTGATACCTTTTTCACGTGTTTTCTGGTACAATCCTGGTATATGCATTTGATTGCACTACTATTTTTTTAGAAAGTTTTTTTTCACACTTTTACTCATTTAAAATTGGTTTTGACGGGAGTCATGCTACCAAGGTCACTTTGATAAACTGGTTTTTGAAACATTAGACATCTAGGATGTGCTCAATTTTTACTGGATTAGTCAATGAGTTGTTACCCATTTTCTATATTGATTTGGTTTCTTATACCTCTAGTACCATGATAGAGAAGATCTGATACTGTAACATATAGATTAGGAAGTCCTAGATCAAGACTAGGTAGTGTATACTGACTTGTTGAGTCCTTTATAGGTCCCTCTTATCGTGTGACACATTGAACACGTTAAGGGTATCTGTATAGGTCCTACCTTGATGTCAGGGTTAGGAAGTAGGTGTATATACTTGGTTGTGTGGCACTTGGTTTTGATGGACCAGTTGATTTCTATCGTATAATTGGCGATAATATGCATTGTCTATCAATATTATAATTGATTGTTGTTTGCATCCACCGGTCTTATGGGGGGTGGGATGGGTTATGTTTGTTGTTGTGTACCTTTTGGGATTATGAGGGTCCGATTAGGTTATTGTTTGATTATATGGTGGATTACCTTATATTGACTTGATAGTAGTAATGTCTATGGGTTGCACTTGTCCCTATCTTGGAGTTCTTAATTCGGTTGGGTTAGATTGGCCTTATGGGTGATTATGTGAGTAGCAGTGTTTATCATTGGTATCATTAGTTAGTTGGCCTCTGTTGTAAGACCTTGGCACTATTAGGTTGTTGGGATAACACTTCCGGGTATGTTCTCCTTTCTCGGTCTCTTGTTTATTGTATTTTATTCCTTTGTATCTGTTCAGATTAAAGTGTGTGATGTCTCTTCTCCAGTTGCTTGTGATGTACTTTCCTTATTTACCTACTTTTTATGTTGTCTTTATCTTCGAATCTCAGACAACTTATGCCTACTAAGTACCACTTGTTGCTACTAATACTAGAATTATGCATTTTGTAGATCATAGTACGAGTTCTTGTTGTTGATTTGGATCTCGTGTGAAGCATCTTTTGGGATTTAGAGACTAGGTGAGCTTATGACGTTCGGTGTCATTGATCTCCATTTTATTTGGCTAGGACTAGTGTTGATGTTTCATTCGAAGACCGTCTGTATTAATTTGTTTTTGTAAAGTCTTGTACTCCTATTTTGAATAGAAGCTCCACTAGTGACTGATGTCAGGTCTGAGGTTGTTTTGTTGTATTTATATATGTTTTATTTATCCTTCTTCTATTCTCGTATGCTCCATGTTCCCCATTATGTTTTCTTCTACATGATAGCCCATTACTCTTGGTTTTGGGCTATGAATTTGGCTTACCTACGGATGGAATGTAGTAAGTGTCATCATGATTTGAGAAATTGGATTGTGATAGTATATCATCTAGTCCACATACCGATAAGTAATCAGAGCGCACCATTTTGACTCTCGAGGATATTTGGAGGGCTTACACGATTGTCTTACGAAGGTTATTGATATTATCGCCTACCACTTAATTAAATTACTTATAATAACAGCTATTGTTTGAGTATTCAATGACTCCATTTGATGCACTTTACGGAAGGAGATATAGGCCTCTAATTAATTAGTTTGAGGTGGGCGAGGAAACTTTAATAGTTCCAGGCTTGGTCAATCAAGCCATGAAAATTCTTACTTTGATTAGAGAGTGGTTGCAAACTTCTTAGAGCCGACCCAAATCTTATTTTAACGTGAGGCAAAAATACTTATAGTTTCAGATTGACGATTGAGATTTCTTGAAAGTCTCACCAATGAAGGGGGTGATGCAATTTTGTAGGAAGGAGAAGCTTAGTCCCACATATATTGATCCCTACTGTATTTTGGACAAGATTGAGAAGATAATTTATGAGTTAGAGTTTCCTATAGAGTTAACAGCAGTGCATCTGGTGATGCACGTCTCCATTTTAAGGAAGTATGCAAGTTATATGTCTCTTATTGTTCCTTTGGAGACTGTTAGGGTGAAAGACAACTTATCTTTTGTGGAGGTATCATTTTAGATACTTGATTGACAAATTTGAAGTTTGAGAACTAAAGATATAGAATTAGTCAAGGTTTTATGGAGCAATATATTAGTTAAGTATGTAAATGGCGAAGCCGAAGAAGATATGAAATCCAAGTACCCTCACTTGTTCACTCATACCGATGAGAATGCTTGAGGTAACAACTTTCCTTTTTAGTGACTCCTAGAAATTTCATGTCTTTGTTGATCACTTTGTCATTTTATGTGTATAATCATTCAATACATGCTTTAATTGAGTTCTAAACCCTTAGTATGAATTTATCTTTATCTAGTCTAGTAAGTCAGTCTAAAAATCAGACAAATAGTTTTAACCGTCTCTTTCTTGTCAGTCTGGCTTAAGACTTTATTTGAGGATGAGTGATCCCAAGGGGAAGATAAGATGATATGTTGGATTTTGAAATTGGAAATACTCAATACTTAGTAGAAATATCAACCTGAAATTTCGCAGTCTCAAATTTTTCCTCTGAGCAAGCACTAATAGTTTGAGTCCTAGAAGGCAATCCACTATATGTACTATCAACCCATGAAGTGGATTTAGTGAACTAATAAATTCACCCAAAAAGCCATGAGACAAACCATGATCCAAATCGTGTCAATTAACCATAAATTCTTAGTTCTCATTTATTTACTTGGTTTCTAATTCATATTGAACTAGCTTAACATCATTAATACAATTTTTCTTAACCTTGTGATTTCAACCATAAATTTGGCAAGAAATTAGTATGATACAATTTTTAGTTTAAGTATAAATTATTGAAAAGATGATTTGCAAAATCTCATATTTGATTCAGATAGACTGGAATTTTTTTATCTATCTATGAGCGCATATATATATATATATTATTTTAAGAGGATTATTTAGCCTTTAAGGACGGATATTCAAAAAATCCAATTCCTATATATATGTGCCATCATAGAATTTAAACATGCCGCTAGTCATTCAACTCCTTTAGCCCAAGAGATTTAATAGTGGATCTACATTAAACGACTAGGCTTTATACCCTGGCAAGATTTATAGTAGCCCTTATAACTGGAATTATACATTGGATATCATGAGCTCACATGGTATATGTCGATTATAAGAAACTCCCCACTTGAAGTCTTATAATTTATATACACTTGAACTTAGTTAGCATCACGATTTATCTGATTTGAAGTTTTAGATATATTTTCAGCTCAAAGCTATAGAAACAAATTGTGTAGAACATGTAACTAAACTTCCTATTAGATAAGAAAGTTTTTTTTTTTTTTTATAACGAGCAAAATCTTAGATTGTGTATACCATG
>JAJONQ010003388.1:0-22328 GCA_036250385.1 Solanum microdontum | reverse complement strand
TCGGGTTTTTTTTTCCGGGTTGACTTGGTTTGCGGTTTGGTTCGGTTTTCGGTTCGGTTTTGTACACCCCTAGGTGGTAATATGGGAGAGCCTAGAAATGCTCTCATGCACTTGGATACTTTGAATATGAGTGACATGTCTATTTTCACCAGAGTCAATTAATCGGTAAATAAAGTGATAATTTTTTATTTATTAAATTAAAAATAATCTTATATACAATATATTTATATTTTTATATTTTATAGGTGTGATCGTTTTAAAGGTGCATGGAATCATATTAAATTAAAAATAATCTTATATACAATATATTTATATTTTTATATTTTATAGGTGTGATCGTTTTAAAGGTGCATGGAATCAATGTACACACAGAGGCGTATCCAGGATTTTGAGATGATTGGTGCACTATTACAAAAAGGTGAATCTAAGATATAAATTTAATCGATTTAACATTTAGGTTCTTATCACTAAAAATAATTAAAATTTTAAAATTATAGGTCCAAAGTTATTTTTACCTATCCAAACCACCTAGAGAGACATTACCCAATTTTAAAAAGGAAAATAAAACAAGATAACTAAAAGATTCAAATTTCTAACCTCACTTAGAGAGGTGCACCCAACATAATCGCCCAGTATAATACTTCAAGTGTGGGTTCACATATCTATATTTAAATATTTTAAAAAATATAACACTACTATATATGATTTCAGGAGGGGAGCATGGGTTCACGTGAACCCGGTGACCCCCTCCTGGATATGCCTCTGTGTACACAAATTGTGAACAATAATGATACATGTGATGATCGACTTAGTAAATTGGATAATGATGAACCTTTGAAACATGAAACAACAAACCATGATTAAATGTCTGATGATAACAATGTAGATAGTGAACCCCTTGGAGGTCAAGCGTTAATTATGATTCTACTATGATTCCATACTTCGATCACACTGAAGAAAGTACAGAAGATTTTATCTGCACAAGAGATGATGATGGTATCCAAACTACACTCTAGAATCCCAACAATCTTGAATTTATCCGGTCAGGTTAGATTGTTGCAATCTTAACTTTTTTGTAGTATTTTTATTAATTTGTTTTATATAACTCTCCATATAATTTTAAATAATTACATGTTTCACTAATTAATAATTTCATATCAGATTTCAAGTCAGATACATCTTAATACATGTATTTTTACTACTGGATACACTAAAATAGGGAGAGAGACAAGCGAAATATGAAAAAGTCGAAAGGGATCCCCATATACATGTGAATCACACTATTATATCTGGAATATCAGATACACGAAGAGAGGCGAGGGAGGGAGGAGAGTGATGAGTGAGATAGGAGCGAAGCGAGTGAGAGAGGAGAGTGGCTATCGAGATAGGAGAGAGGAGAGTGAGATATTCAGATACATGCGAATGCAGTTGGATACATTGTATCTAGAATAAATTACACCTACTTTTGACTCATGTATCCGAGATACATGTATCTAAAATATCTAGACGTGGTATATACATGTATCCAAAGTCCAAACTCATAAAATTCGTAATATTACAAACTAGAGTGTATCTAAGTAATTAGCTCCTAAATTTAGTGGGATTTCTGTAAGTTCCATCAATAAGCCAGCCCGAAAGTGACTGACCCTGCTCAAAAAGAAAAAAAAAAACAAAAAGACAAAAGTAAAGAAAAAATAGGGGAAATTATAAGTTTTACTTACTATCTTTTTAATACAATTTATAAAATTTACCTATAATGGCCATTCAGCCATATTTTTTTCCAAAAAAATTAAGGCCATCTGCGTCTTTTTCTAATTCTTCTTCTTCTTCTTCGTTGTTTTCCATTTTTCTTTAAAATTCAACGTACCATTTCAATGATGATTTCATACGCTAGTATCTAGAATTGGGGGGATTGTCTATGTTTGTGTAGTAATGATCAAAGTCATTATATTGATATATGGTGGATGAAAGAGGATGTAATAACTGAATCTTGGACTAAAGATCACATTTTAAAGGATAGTATTCAACTAGATATTTGTTATATAGACTTATACCACTCTCAACTTGGAAAGATGAAAAAATCTTGATGCAACGGGATCGTGGAACACAAATACTTTAATTTCTTATAACTCATAAGAAAAGAGTTTTAGGAGGGTCAAAGTGTACAGCGGGATCTGCATCGGCAAGCTACATCTCAAGTTTTTACTCCCTCAAAACTGTCACTAGGAAAAGTTTTCAAGTCTCATATGTTTATCCGAAGGGCGAAGATTAAGATAGTTTAGATATTTAATGTCTTATTTCTCTTGGATATTTTGTTTCACTTTAATATTTCTTGTATAATCTAACTTAAAACTTGTCAACTTTTACTGTATTAGGATGTTATTGAGTTGTGGTAGCATACCTTGTCCATTTTAACATTATTTGCAATGTAAAGTCTCCAAAGCTGCATTCCTTTTGTTTATTGTATTATGCACTTGTTTGAATATATAGAATGAACTATGGAACAAAACGTTGGCCTATTAATCAAACATGCCTTGTTTGGATAAAGTTAATTTGAGTCCTCATTTGGGTAATTTCTGTCTATTTTCCTTGACGGAAAAAAGTAAAAATAATTTTCTAATAATAGAAATAGAGTCCCAAGAAATAAGTATAGATAAATAACAAGAGACAATGATATCTTCCATAAGAATTAATACAAAAAAAAAGCAGGTCTACTGCCACCAAAGCAACCCGAGAAATACGTTGTCAAGCTAGAACAAAGTCCCTCAGAAACGCGATGGTTTGCTTTATCCATTCTTCAGTTTCACAACTCTAAAAAATCCTCAAATTCCTTTCTCCCACATCCCATCTTGAACGATCAGTGACTGTTAATTTTCCTTTCACTCCAACAACTAGTTAAACTTTCATTGATTCCTAAATACTAAGTAGGTGTAAGAAACAATACTAGGAAAAAAAAACTAATATTAGTTAACGACTTGTTAGACTTCAATAATTACTTTCATTTAATGACTCTGTATGATTACTTTGGAACTTAAAGTAGACTCTATAGTCATTTTTGCCTGAAATATTTTTCCAAACTCTTGAAGCCTACTAAATATTAAAGTCCAACCAATCCATAAGACCAAAACCCTCAAAATTATCTCCCTTTTTGTTCATAGGAAGTGACATCCATGGACACCCAAAAATCTAAGATCTTCAAGGAAGATTGCAAAGGAAACATAATCTCTCATGTCACGAGGATTATGGATCTTCCATGAATAATTATGGTCGAAACTCTTTCACTATTGCCAATCAAGATCATTTTCCATTGTATGATTGTTTGTAAACTTTAGTATCATATTTTAACTTTTAACTTCGTCTGACTCTTTATTTGTGAGCATGTATCATATATATTAATAACTCTATCCAGTTACTTGTGGAATTCAAAGAAGATGATTCTCACCCCTATACAGAGACATTTTGTTGAGCCCTAGGTTTCACCTCCCTTCACCAGGTTTTCCTAGATATAAAATGATATTTATTGGTTCATGTAATGGGCTCATTTTTTTGTTGAATGGTTCGAGGGATGATGTAGACCATTAGGTTTATATCAGCGATCCTCTTTTGGGTAACTATTTCAAGGTTAAATTGCATGAATGGGAAAAAAGAATTTATCGTGTTGCTTATGCATTCTGCTTTAGTGAAGCCTCTGGACAGTCTAAAGTATTGTGATCATTAGTTAGAAAGTTAAAGGGACATCCACAAGTATCAAAATTGGAGGTTTATACTCTTGGAGTTGAAGAGAAATGAAGAAACGTGGGCGAGGCTCCAGAATCTCTATGCAAATCATTTTGTAACGCTAAAGTCAATGGTGTTGTTCATTGGATGATTTAAAAAGATTCCATCATTTACTCCTATAAGAGTTGGACAGAAGAAGTGAAGTCCCTGTTAGTTTCAGGTGGTCTGAAAACTTCATCTTTCTGCTTGGCACTAGTAGAGTTGGGGAATTGTCTATGTTTGTGTAATACTAACAATAGTCAGTTTGTTGATATATGGTGGATGAAAGAGTATGGAATAGCTAAATCTTGGACTAAAGATCGCATTTTGAAGAATACTATTCAACTAAACATCTGTTCTGATAGATTTATACCAATCTCAACCTGGAAAGATGTAGAAATTTTTATGCAAAGGGATTGTGGCATACAAGTAGTTTCTTCCAATCCAAAAGAAAAGAAATTTACGAAGGTTAAAATTAACGTACCTTGGGTATGCAACGACTAGCTACATCCCAAGTTTTTACCGACTCAAGACTGTCATTGGGAAAGGTTTACAAGGCTCATATGCATTTCAGAAGATTGAGAGAGTTTAGATATTTAATTTGTCTTATTTCCTTCTGGATATTATGTTTTCCTTTTATGTTTCTTTTATAATCAAGCTTAGGCCAATTAACTTTTACTGTTTTAGGATACTTTTGAGTTCTGTTGTACATTATCTATTTGCCTCATTCTTTTGACGGTGAGGTGAACAATATGAGCTTGCTTAACGTAGAACAATTTAGAACTTCATTGTTGCTTTTTGTGTCGGTCAAGTTTATTTTTAGCATCTTTTATCAAATTTGAATATACTTTTGAAAGGTTAGAAAATTGGTGTCATTTTCATTTCAGAGTTTGATCCAAGACCCTGTATATCGTCCCCATTTGCACATTTTTATTTATCTTAAAAAAATCATCCTATTTCTAAATTTTGTTTCATCTAGTATTAGAATGACCAAAATTTTACCTCTCAAAACAGAACTTACGGTAGATGGCAAAGGGATTGTGCTGAATCTTTTAATGGAAGATCACATTTTGATGGATTCTATCCCGCTTGATATCTATAAGAATAATTTAACACCAATCATACTCTAGAAAAATGGATAAATCTTAATGCAAATGGAACTTTGCCTGCAACTAGTTTTCTACAACCCAAAAGAGAAAAAGTTATGAAGGTCATTGTTTATGGTAGTGGCACTGTTATGACCCCTACTTTCATGAGTGGCACTGTCACGACCCCAACTGTCGTTAGTGACACCACACTAAACCACCTGGTGGGAGAACCAAAGACTATTCCGAACCACCCAACACTCTATAAATAAAACCAAGTTTAGTATAAAATAAAAACAATTTGGTTAGCTAGAGAATTGAGTTCCCATAAACTCAACCCCATTTTCGCATCTACAAGCCTTTTTTTGGGAATAGCGCAAATTCCTCAATTTTTCGTGTGTAATGCCTATGGATCAAGCGCCCGAAGCACCCATTTTTTTCTTTCAAAAATCCTTTATGAGTACTTCTGTACTAAGTTGGTGAACAATCACGCATACTCACACCATTTTTTTCGCGCTCATATTTGCATCTACAGGCTCGTTTTTAGGAATCGTCCAAATTTCTCAATTTTTCGTGTGTATCAGCCCATGAATTTGGTGCCCAGAGCACCTATATTTTTCTTTTCTCAAATAACTTTATAAGGACCTCCGTACTGAGTTTGAAAACAATCACATATTCTCACACCATTTTCTTCGCGCCCATTTCTGCATCTACATGCCCTTTTATAGAAATCACGCAAATTACTCAATTTTTCATGTGTATTAACCCATGGATTTGGTGCCCAAAGCATCCAAAAAAATTTTCTCAAAAGATTTTATGAGGACCTCCGTATTGAGTTGGGGAACCATCACGTGTACTCACACCATTTTATTCGCGCCCATATCCACATCTACTGGCCCATTTTTAGGAATCGCGCAAAATTTCTCAATTTTTTGTGTGTATTTTCCCATGGCTCTGGCACCTGGAGCACCCAAAGAAGTTCTCAAAAATCTTTATGAGGACCTCTGTATTGAGTTGGAGAACCATCACGTATAGTCACACCATTTTTTTCGCGCTCATTTCTGCCTCTACAGGCCTTTTTTTAGGAATCACGCAAATTTCTCAATTTTCGTGTGTATTATCCCATGGATATTACCCTGGAGCACCCAAATTTTTTTCTAAAAAAACTTTATGAGGACCTTCTTATTGAGTTGGGGAACCATCACGTATACTCAAACCATTTTTTCGCGTTCATTTCTACATCTACAATGCCCTTTTTAGAAATTGCGCAAATTCCATAATTTTTCGTGTGTATTAGCCCAAGGATCTGACGCTTGGATCACCCAAATAATTTTTGTTAAAAAACTTTACAAGGACCATCGTACTGAGTTTGGGAACCATCACGTATACGCACACCATTTTTTTGTGCCCATTTTCGTATCTACAGGCCTATTTTCAGGAATCGTGCAAATTCTTCAATTTTTCGTGTGTATTAGCCCATGGATAAGGCGCATGGAGTAGCCAAAATATTTTTCTCAAAAAAATTTATGAGGACTTCCGTATTGAGTTAGTGAGCCATCACGTATACTCACACTATTTTTTCGCACCCATTTCCGTATCTACAGGTCCTTTTCTAGGACTCACATAAATTTCTCAATTTTTCGTGTGTATTAGCCATGGATATGGTGCCTGGAGCACCCAAAATGTTTTCTCAAAAAACTCTATGAAGACCTTCGTATTCAGTTGGGAAACCATTACGTATACTCACACCATTTGTTTCGTGCCCATTTTCGCATCTACAAGCCATTTTTTAGGAATAACACAAATTTCTCAATTTTTCGTATGTATTAGCCCATGGATCAAGCGCCCAGAGCACCCAATTTTTTTTTCCAAAAAACTTTATGAGGACTTCCGTACAAAGTTAAGGAACAATCACCTATACTAACACCATTTTTTTGCGCCCATATTTGCATCTACAGGCCTCTTTTTAGGAATCGCGAGAATTCCTCCATTTTTCGTGTGTATTATCCCATGAATTTGATGCCCGGAGCACCAATTCTTTTTTTCTCAAATAACTTTATAAGGACCTCCGTATTGAGTTGGGGAACAATCACATATACTCACACCATTTTTTTCACACCCATTTTTACATCTACAGACCCTTTTTTAAGAATCTTGCATATTCCTCAATTTTTCGTGCGTATTAGTCTATGAATTTATCGTTCGGAACACCCAATTTTTGTTCTCATAAAACTTTATGAGGACCTCAGTATTGAGTTGGGGAACCATCACTTATTCTCACCATTTTTTTCGCGCCCATTTTCGTATTTACAGGCCCTTTTTTAGGAATCACGCAAATTTCTCAATTTTTCATGTGTATTAGCTCATGGAGCTGGCGCCTGAAGCACCCAAATTTTTTTTCAAAATTTTTTATGAGGGTCTTCGTACTGAGTTGGGGAACCATCACGTATACTCACATAGTTTCTTTCGCACCCAATTTCGCATATACATGCCTTTTTTTAGGATCCGCACAAATTCATCAATTTTTCGTGTGTATTATTTTCTCAAAAAGCATTATGAGGACCTTCGTATTGATTTGGGAAATCATCACATAGACTCACACCATTTGTTTCACACCCATTTTCACATCTACATGACATTTTTAGGAAGCGTGAAAATTTCTCAATTTTTCGTGTGTGCCTATAGATTTGGCGCCTGTAGCATTCAAAATTATTTTCTCAATTTTTTTTTATAAAGACCTCCGTACTGAGTTGGGGAACCATCACTTATACTCACACTATTTTTTCGCGCCCATTTCCGCATCTACAGGCCTTTTTAATGGAATCGTGCAAATTCCTCAATTTTTCGTATATATTAGCCCATGGATCTGGCGCCCGAAGCACCCACATTTTTTTTAATCAAAAATCTTTATGAGAACCTCCGTATTGAGTTAAGGAATCATCACGTATACTCACACTATTTATTTCGCGCCCATTTCCGCATCTAGAGGCTCTGTTTTAGGAATCACGCAAAATTTCTCAATTTTTCGTGTGTATTAGCCCATTGATCTGGCGCCTGGAGTATCCAAAAAAGTTTTCTCAAAAAACTTTTTGAGGACCTCCATATTGAGTTAGGGAACCATCATGTATACTCACACCATTTTTTTCGCGCCCATTTCCACCTCTACATTCCCTTTTTTAGGAATCGCGTAAATTTCTTAATTTTTCGTGTGTGTTAGCCCATAGATCAGGCTCCCGAAATGCCCTAAATTTTTTTCTCAAAAAAACTTTATGAGGGCCTCCGTATTGAGTTGGGAAACCATCACGTATACTTAAACAATTTTTTCGCATCCATTTCGCATCTACATGCCATTTTTTAGGAATCACGCAAATTTCTCTATTTATCGTGTGTATTAGCCCAAAGATCTGGTGCCAGGAGCACCTCAATTTTTTTCTCAAAAAACTTTAGGAGGACCACCGTACTGAGTTTGGGAACCTTTACTATACTCACACCATTTTTTCCGTGCCCATTTTCGTATCTACAGGCCTTTTTTAGGACATGCGCAAATTTTTCAATTTTTCATGTGTATTAGTGTAACGATCCGAACCGTTGTTATTTAGGAAAAACAAAATTTCAAGAAAATACTAGGCCACAGGCCCACCAAGTTCGAACACAAAAGCCCACTAGCCGAGCTGAATTGGTTAGTGATGGAAGCAATTCCCACGAACTGAGAACAAAAGGATGTACTTGCCCCCTTCCCCAGCCATTACCGCTCATCCACCCCTTTTTATGTTGAAATCCTGTCTTTGTCTTTCCAGGCTGTCTTTTGCGTGCTATTCCTTACGCCCTGAGAAAGAACCTCCACTTGGATTCATTTCAAGTCTCGAGTTCTTGTTTAGAATTCTCGTATATGAAGTTCGAACGAGAGCTTTGATGCCCTTTAAACGATCGTAAATGGCCTGAAATGTAACGACCTATGAGAGAAGGGTTTTTAGAAAAGAAAGCGTACCAATCCGGCAAACAAAGCAAAAACAACGGCTCCTACATAAATAGAATAGAATAGAAATGCTGTCACTAGCGGGCAAGATGCCGCTAGGGCGCCGCCGTCACGATGAGGTAAGCTGGCGCCAGAGTGGGATAGACGAGACAAAATGTGAATAACGTGAAATCTTATTTTCTCCTTCTTCCAGAAATACCTAGATTAGACGTAAATCACCCGAAAACACTCCAAAAAGCTGCTCCAAGCTTGGGAAAGAAGGAGGAAGAGATTCTAGCGTGATGATGGCGATATCTTGCGGATTCCTGGCCAATTTCACCGTCTTGTCGTTCGGAAAACCAGAAAATTATCTACAAATCCTCCGTGCAGCTGCTTGGTGCCCAGGTAGGCTAGGTTTTATTAATTGAGTAGTTATAAATCTGTGCCCACTGCGTAGTATGATGATAATCAATGGTAGGATTCATGTGTAGGCCTTCATGCACTAAACAAAGATGATTTAATCAGAGGAAGAAACCTTAGATGATGAACTAGGGCTGAGTATGGTCGAGTTAAGGTTTATATTATATTTGTCGGTGAATAGTTATAGGTGATGGTTGTGATTCTATGATTGTGTGATGTATGTATGCGAATGTTGCATTGTTGATCACATTAATTGTAAATGAGGATATATGAATGATGAATGCCATGAATCATGACTTGATTGTATGATTTTGAGTATGTACTTTGTGATTGTGATTATGGCTTGTTGAATGGATCGGGTGTTACGTTCCGACAAACTAACTTGGATCGGTTGCGACGTTCCGGCTTGACATAATTGTATACCTTGAAATTATGAAGTTGTATGTAGGTTTTAATCGTGTTGACATTGCATTGATTCTGAAGGTTAAATGATTATGATGACCTATATATGCTTGTTCTATTATGTTAATTTAACCCGTTATGTATCTTATTGTTGAATGAAACGGGAAGGTCCAAGGGCTCAAGAATTGTTAAGCTTTGAGAGACAAGGGGTGTCGTGTGATGTAATGGCGAGAAGTGGGGGTAGTCTAAGTGATGTAAATGCTTAGGTGGAGTTCACTTTGCAGAAAAGGATTTGTGTTTAGTGGTTAAAGCTTGACGTAATGTACTATGTGGCCATGGCTGGGTAATATGAAGAGAAAGTAAGGGTATGACGTGAGTGGTTAGTTGGAATGCTTGTAGTTGTATTTGGGGACTTTTCTATGGGTTAGAATGGTTAGGCTGTGATCAAGAACCTGATAAGTAGGTTGACCGAGAAGGTGGTTAGTAGTTAGAGTATTAGTGTAATTCAGAGGTATTTCGAGAGAGGGTAAAGGTGGAGAAGTGAGGGTTTTATGGCATGATCTTACTAAGTTGATTTCTTATGTTATGTGGTGGGTGTCGGGTTTGTACTAATACTACTCTTGCTATGTCTTTTTTACATAGTCTGGATGCATGTTGGTGATGTTTCATTAGATGAAGACGAAGAATTTTCCAGCAGATTCTACTTTTCCTTCCGCATGGTGGGAGCTATGTCTTTTATTTATTATGTCCAGTTGTACTCTTAGTAGCTCTTGTGCCTGTTTAGACTATATTCTTGGGGGTGTTAGTTACTTTACAAATTTTAACCTAAAATTGTTTAAAAGTTTTATTTATGAAAACCTTATGATTTTTTTTATCTCCATTTTTCGTTAATGTTACGCAAGTTTTAACTATTGGGATTTGAGAGTTTTCCTACTTAGGTGTTAGTGTGTAGGTGCCTGCATGGCCCAGTGGGTTGGGTCGTGACAAATTGGTATTAGAGCCCAGGTTATCGGTCTCCTAGTACAAGAGCAAACTATGGAATAGACTCTTGCAGATTGGTGTGTTTTCGTCCACACCTAATCCTCAGGAAGCTATGAAACATTCTAGGAAGTTGTCTCATCTTTTCTCTCCTTTCGTGCGAGTGGCGCTTGTGGTATGATTTGAGTCCAATTGGTATCTCCTGATTTCAATTGTATCTTAACGAAGTGAACTAGATGTCATGGTTACGACTGAAAGGACACAAGCAAGGTTAATTGGAACCGAGAAGGTTCTAATTGGTATATGGCCTTAGGGTCTGTATAAGGCATGGATGATCCGTAATGGTCATCTATGGAACGAACTAACTAATAAGGCGAAATTGTTGTGATGTGTAGTTGGTAACTGGGAATGCGTGTTTCTTGTCGTTTGAAATAACCGTGAATGTGAAGGTCTTTTTCGTGTGTCTGGATTTATTGATGATATGAAAAGTATTATGGCTGATGTGTGTGGCATGATTGGTGCACATTGTGGCGTGTCTGGATTTGATATGTGTAATATGCTGGCTGAATTGTTGAAATTATTCAAGTGGTAACTACTTGAACATTGTAAAACCCCATTAGGGGAAAGAAGACATAACTAACTTGGTGCGAGGGTCTAGATAATCTACGAGTGATTCGTAGGACGAAATATGGATGTGCGTTGTGACCAACTAATAATCGCGTGAACGTCTGGGTGTATCCTGGGGACGAGTGTGTTGTAGTGCTGAAGTAACTGAAGGACTTTTGGAGCGTGTATCGTTGGTTGGGTTCGGGGTAGGCAACAATTATCCTAGCTAAGGGGGATTATTCAGTATGCCTAGTTATAGTCAGGGAATCTAAGGGAGATTTAGAAAAGAGAAGAAACTTAGAAAAATGGTTGGAAGGGGTTCTGTTTCCGTCAAGGCCGCTGGGGCGGGATTTTTCCACCGAAGCGAGCCCACTAGTGCGGGATGTCTCCCGCTAGAGTGGGACAGGACGAGACAGAACCTCAACCCATCTCCCATGTTTTTCCTCAGGCACATATTCAGATCCCGAATCGTATCTGGACTAATTCATGCAATTCAATTAGTACTCAATAGTAGAACAGTAAGTCATAACCTTAGTAAATAAATATCAGTTGTATCAGACATCAAAAACTAGCATCCACGTGCTTACGAAAACAAAAGAGAAATTTTTGTTTTGTCCAAATTACAACCCAAGGCAGGCGAAAAACCAAATAAAGGACTCTGGGACTGGGAGGTGTCCACATCAGAGTTTAGATCATTCGGAGGTACAAGTTCATTCACGACCTCATCCATGAAAGTGAAATGCTGGAAATCTCCCTTTTCGACTCAGGGAATCTCCTGTCCTAGAGTGACGTAGGTGATGATCCTCATAGCCTTTCATATCCGGACCATCAGATGATCCCTCTCTAGACCCTTCTTTCTCTACTGCGTAGCTCACGACGAAACATCTCGACCTCTATGGCAGTGCTGGGTGGAACCAGAGTGAAGTCAGCAAAGGCACTCCCCAACCTCCTCTAGATGGCTGCCAGATCATCCTCGACCCGTGCACTTGAGAGTGGGGCCTCGTCATCCGAATCCACGACCGCCTTACTATTGCTAGCCTTGCCTGTTCTCCGCGTCTTGCTCCTGGAAGTAGAACCTGATCTAACCAAACGAAGGTGAAGGGGGGGATCCATAGGAGATACCTCATCGGCGTAAAGACGTGGCACCCCCGCCCATTTTCACAGTGTGGTGATATGTCCCGATAGGAAGAAAGCCTTCTTGTTGCCCTGATATAACATCTTCTATTGTGAGATTATCTCCCCCCCACATTTATCTATATACCCTGTATGGCACATGCCACCACCAAGGCCCGAGAAAATGTCACGTCGGTACAGTTGGTCGACGGGCGGATCCTCTTAGTAACCAAGTGTAGCCACCTCTTAGCATCAGGTGACTTGTCCGTGCTAGTGATGCTCTCTACGGTAGCCCAGTAGACCTGGTCTCTGCGCGCATGCTCAATCAGGGTGTCCCTCAGCCAACCCAGGTCCATCTCCCTTAGTTTGGCCTCGTACTCCGCATTCTAGACGTCGAGCAACTCTAGTGCCTCATTTATAGCAGTGGCGTTCAGGGGGATGTCAAATCCCTGTATACGGATGACGGGGTGAGGATCATCCCATCGCACAGTTGGCAGGATGGCGTAGAACTCTCTCACCCAAGTGGAACGTGCATCCGAGGGAGCCTCAGTCAGTGGATTCCATCCAAACTCCACCAGGCGAGTATAAAAGGCAGGCGCCTTCTCCTCCAGCTTGAGTAAAATGAAACCTCTCTCGCAGTCGAATCCTGTATTTCTATTGTCATGATGCCTTTCCCGACTCGCGGCATGGGGAAGCCAAATGAAAGGTAATTTTTCCTCATCTAGACCTGCCATTTAGTGAGCCTGCAATAAGTTAAATATAAGTTAGAACACGATAGGAATAGACAATTTAAGGCTAAAATGAGAAGAGAGAAATTTATGAGTTAAGGGATGCAGACCACTGGTCTGGCATATCTTGCCACAGCTGCCAGAATCCCGCTAGTGTGGGATTATAAAGGCCGCCACAGCGGGATGAAGTTAGCTAGAGCGGCCTTCATCTTGGATGAACACCAGGCGCGATAATGACGCCTCTTCGTCCCAAAATTTCGAAAGAATTTCAATAGATCAGAGTATATTAACTACCATAGAACCTAAATATGCTATCATATTAGCAAATAAACCCCTAAATAATGCCCAAACCCGAGTTTATGTCAAGAAGACCTTTCAACTTCCCCAACCCATTTTGGTAATCGATTCGATCGTATTTTGCGAAATCCTTACGCCAGAACATTGTGGAAAGTTTGGGAACGTAAGGGAAGTACCCATGCTACGTTTTTCTAATAAATCAAGCAACCTAGTCATTTTCGAATAACTACCCAAAAACCATTTAAATTTGATTAGTTAGTCGTCATGCAATCGTTGTTAATCAAGTATAGAAGGAAAGTGCGTAAGGAAAAAGAATATTACCTGAGTTTTGACGTTCGAAGGAGGGTGATCGAGAGAATTTTGGAAGAGTTTTAGTGAAGAAAAGAGAAATGAGGAAAACTTTCCCCGTTTCCCCCTTTACTGTTTCTGATCTCCCGCCTCAGCAGGAGTTTCCTCGCCATATCGGCCCCCTTTCAGCGGAAGGGTTGCTGCCCTTGGCAGGTCCAGATGCGTAGATGGACGTGTTCGTTTTTTCGTGTGTTACCTTAAATTCCAAACCCTCTCCTTGATTATAAGACCTTTCGTGTTCCAGATTTGAGAAATGTCCATCCACTATGGTTTCCATAATGAACCAATTATGTAGTTAGAAGTACTCCAAATCGGGTGTGTGATGTCCCGTGCACGAGTCGTTCGGGGACGAATGAGGGGTAAATTTATATTTATTGTAATGAACTGAACCGTCGTTATTTAGGAAAAGCGAAACATCGAGAAAATACTAGGTCACTATCCCGCCTGGGTGGGATAGATGCCGCTAGGGCGGCGGCGCCACGGGTGGGTAGGTTGGCGCTTGAGCCGGATAGGCGAGACATAATGTAAATAACGCGAAATCTGAGTTTCTCCTTCTTCCTAAAATACCTAGATTAGACGAAAATCACCTGGAAACCCTCCAAAAAGATGCTCTAAGCTTGGGAAAGAAGGAGGAAGAGATTCTAGCGTGATTATGGCAACATCTTGTGAATTTCTGGCCAATTTCACCGTCATGTCATTCGGAAAGCCAGAAAATTATCTACAAATCCTTCGTGTAGTTGCTTGACTCCCAGGTAGGCTAGGTTTTATTAATTGAGTAGTTATAAATATCTGTCCACTGTGTAGTATGATGATAATCAATGGTAGGATTCATGCGTAGGCCTTCGTGCACCGAACAAAGATGATTTAATCATAAGAAGAAGCCTTAGATGATGAACTAGAGTTGAGTATGGTTGAGTTAAGATTTATATGATATTCGTCGATGAATAGTTGTAGGTGATGGTTGTGATTCTATGATTGTGTGATGTGTGTATGCGAATGTTGCACTGTTGATCACATTAACTGTAAATGAGGATATATGAATGATGAATGCCATAAATCATGACTTGATTGTGTGATTTTGAGTCTGTACTTTGTGATTGTGATTGTGGCTTGTTGAATGGATCGGGTGTTGCGTTTTGACACACTAACTTAGATCAGTTGCCACGTTCCGACATAATTATGGGATCGGTATCAACGTTCTAGCATAATCATTGGATCGGTACCACATTTCAGTATGCTAACAGTTTGGGTTTGGGTTTCATGAGAGAACTAATGACTTGAGATAATTGTATACCTTGAAATTGTGAAGTTGTATGTAGTTCTTAATGGTGTTGACATTGCATTGATCCTGAAGGTTTAATTATTATGATGACCTATATATGCTTGTTCTATAATGTTGATTTAACCAGTTATGTATCTCATTGTTGTATGAAATGGGAAGGGCCAAGGGCTCAAGAATTGTTTAGGTTTGAGATACAGGGGCTGTCGTGTGTTGTAATGGCGAGAAGTGGGGATAGTGTAAGTGATGTAAATGCTTAGGTGGAGTTCACTTTGCAGAAAGGGATTTGTGTTTAGTGGTTATAAAGCTTGACATAATGTACTATGTGGCCATAACTAGGTAATATGAAGAGGAAGTAAGGTTATGACGTGAGCGGTTAGTTGGAATTCTTGTAGTTGTATTTGGGGACTTTTCTATGGGTTAGAATGGCTAGGCTATGATCAAGAACCTGGTAAGTAGATTGACCGAGAAGGTGGTTAGTAGTTAGAGTACTAGTGTAATTCAAAGGTATTTCGAGAGAGGGTAAAGGTGGAGAAGCGAGGGGTTTTATTGCATGATCTTACTAAGTTGATGTCTTATGTTATGTGGTGGGCGTCGGGTTGACCAATGATGCCTACCAGTACGTGTGGTTTGTACTGATACTACTGTTGCTATGTCCTTTTGACATAGTCTGGATGCATGTTGGTGATGTTTCATTAGATGAAGACAAAGAATTCTCCAGCAGATTCTACTTTTCCTTCCGCATGGTGGGAGCTATGTCTTTTATTTATTATGTCTAGTTGTACTCTTAGTAGCTCTTGTACCTGTTTAGACTATATTTTTGGCGGTGTTAGTTACTTTACAAATTTTAACTTGAAATTGTTTAAAAGTTTTATTTATGAAAACCCTATGATTTCTTTATTCTCTGTTTTTCGTTAATCTTCTGCATTTTTTAACTATTGGGATATGGGGTTCTCCTACTTAGGTGTTAGTGTGTAGGTGCCTGCATGACCCGGTGGGTTGGGTTGTGACAATTAGCCCATGGATCTGGCGCCCGGAGAACCTAAAAAGTTTTCTCAAAACATTTTATGTGGACTACCGTACTGAGTTTGGGAACTATTATGTATACTCACACCATTTTTTCGCTCCCATTTCCGCATCTATTGGCCTATTTTTAAAAATCGCATAAATTCTTTAATTTTTCATATGTATTTTCCCATGATCTGGCGCTTGGAGCACCCAAAATTGTTTTCTCAAAAAACTTTATGAGGGCCTCTGTATTGAGTTTGTGAACCATCACGTATACTCACACCATTTTTTTCATGCCCATTTTCGCATCTACAATTCCTTTTTTAGGAATCACGAAAATTCCTCTATTTTTCGTGTGTTTTATCCATTGATCCGGTTCCCGGAGCACCTATAATGTTTTTCTCAAAAAAATTTATGAGAACCTCCGTATTAAGTTTGGGAACCATCACATATGCTCACACTATTTTTTTCGATCCTATTTCCGCATCTACAAGTCCTTTTTTGAGAATCACACATATTCCTCAATTTTTCTTGTGTATTAGCCCATGGATCTTATTCCCGGAGTACTCAAATTTTTTTTCTCAAAAAACTTTATGAGAACCTCCGTATTGAGTTGGGAACCATCACATATACTCACACCATTTGTTTCTCGCCCATTTCACATCTTCATACCCTTTTTTAGGAATCACACAAATTCCTGAATTTTTCGTGTGTATTAACCCATTGATCTGGCGTCCGTAGCACTTAATTTTTTTTCTCAAAATACTTTATGAGGACCTGTGTACCGTGTTGGGGAACCATAACGTATAGTCACACCATTTTTTTCGCGCCCATTTCTGTATCTATAGGCCCATTTTAAAGAATCGGATAAATTCCTCAATTTTCTTGTGTTTTTGTCTATGGATATGGTGCCCAGAGCACCTTAATTTTTTTTTTCTCAAATTTTTTTATGAGAAACTCTGTATTCAGTTGGGGAATTATCACGTATTCTCACACTATTTATTTCGGGCCCATTTCTGTGTATATAGGTCTTTTTTAGGAATCACACAAATTTCTTAGTTTTTCGTGTGTATTAGCCCATGGATCTGGCGCCCGGAGCATCCAAATTGTTTCTTCTCAAAATACTTTATGAGGTCCTCTTTACTGAGTTGGGGAACCATCAAGTATAGTAACACCATTTTTTGCGCGCCCATTTCACATGTTTAGGCCCTTTTTTAGGAATCGCCCAAATTTCTCAATTTAGAAATAATCTCATCGTATGCGATTTCATATCTTGTAAACCTATCTAAAACTTATGCAGGAACTTTCCAACAGATCGGTTGCTGCTTCCACAACTAAGAAGGCTTTATTGAAAGCTTTAAAAGAGTGGGAGAAAGGGGACGCATGAGTGTTGGAGAATGGAAAAAAGGTAGAAAATAGTGGGACCTAGTGATCGATTCTTTTTCTTTTATATAGGTAGGGTTGGGTAGCGACTCTACTCTTTGAAGTGAATAATCGAAAGTCGTCATTCGTTAGACAAGGCCCACATGTTGTGCATCTCTGATGCTCTGCTTGTAGGGAGAGGAATGTGGGAAAGTGAGGTCCTGTCACCTGTGCTCATTTCTGTTTTAGAAGTGAGATTGTATTTACAATTGGTGCTCAACAGAAGGGTTCCAAACCTCTGAAAGGCGAGGAAGATTTAACGCTACACCCTTCCCTTAGCGCCTCCCTCTAGGAGAGGCTCACAACCAAAGGATGTACAGGGTGAAGGTTCCGCCATGAACTAAGGATTGGAAAGGTTGATATAGAAGGGATAGGACGGAAGAACCACTGATAGCATTTGCAGCTGCTTTTTTCCGATCGATATGCAAGCAGTTGGGCGCGAATCTTTCTTCGTGAAAAAGCTCGTCCTTGTTATTATAGGACTGTCTTTCATTCTACTTTTACTTATTTTTTGGAAATCTATCATTTTCCAAATTTTTTCACTGCCTTTAGTATGATCTTGCTTTACACCTCTCGCCTATCGGAACACCAACCCAATCTTGAAAGCTGAAGTGGTTTTGGGGAATGGAATAACTAGAAATCTTCTTTACCACCAAAAATGGTAACATAAGACCCTTTTTCACTCATGCTTGTCATCTGCTCGTAAATACCGTCCAGCCAAATCTTTGTTCTTTTATTCTTAAATATGGGTGCTAACTAGATTCCCTATGTTATATGTGAGGTTAATAAAATTCTCTAGAGAGTAAGTTTCTGATCACAGTTGTAGTCTTTAGTTTGGGGTGTCAATAATAGCATAATTGCTTAACTGTCCGTCCTTCTACATATTACAATATAGGTGCTTTGAATGCTGCCTTTAGCGGAAAACGGACTTAATGGACAAATAAGAGATAAGCAAGAATCTGTTCTTGAACTCTAGAGAAAATGCGAAAAGAGGTTCATCAGGGCGATATGGAAAGCTTATAGAGGGGGGGGAGGGTCTTACTACGATAAGTAAAGTCAGGGTTCCCTTTGTTCGGTGCTCGAGGAAGAGAAATGAATCTATTCGTGAAGCACTTACCACCCTATTTACCGCTACAAAGGGAAAGCAAGAATTAGACCAATAAAGCACCACTCTCCGCCTGTTGTAACAACAACAAAAGTCCATACCGAAATTTCATTACCTTATTCCTAAACCCTAAAATGGAGACATTGGTATAGTATGAGGCTCAAGAGACCTCGAGCTTAATATACGCTACCCTCGGAGAGACTTTAGCCACATCTTAACTCGAATGAGGCAATCAAGAAAGTTGTGGGCCTCGCAGTACCCACAAACGATAGCTCGGTTTGACTGCCGCCTTGGTCTCCAAATATGTTTTTTAAAAGTCAAAAGCACCTTACAACCATGAATAAGTTGGAGATGCGGGTGATGAGTTGGGATCCTTTAAGGCAGGGGCATGTGGTTATGGTCTTGTTACTTTATGTTCGGAGTCAATTGATCCCTCAATCAAGTCCTAACTAGAAATTTCTGAAGAGAAGAAGAGAAATAATTTGGATTCGAGGCAAAGCCCCTCTCCTTAGAGTTAAGTGGCTTTCAATCCCTCTCCGCCGTTACAAAGTTCTTTTAATCTAATCTCTAAAATAGAAGGTCAGCTGACTGAGGAGTTTGTAATGATTCATGCAAATATGCTCGTTTGAAGCTGGAGTAAGGAATTGTCCACCTCATCACCCGAAGAGCAGTGGCTCTTTTGTTTTACATGCCTACAGAGTGAGACTTCAAAAGTACCGATGCTCAATCAAAAGAAAGAGCAATCAACTATATGCTTAACTCATCCCCCGGGAATCACTAGACATAGAGAGAGGGTACAAGCTAATCTTTTACTAGAGGGAAAGTTGGTGAAAAGCATAGAGCGTGCATGTTACTCTCTCGGCCTCCTTTCATCTGCGAAGCTGAGGCAGGAGGAAATGAGTAATTCCCAAGTGTCATAAGTTAACTTTCTATCTTCCTCCCCCGTGACGTTCCTAAAGCGATCACTATCCTTTTCTTTCTTTCTTCTTGTCTTGAATTTCTATAGAACGACTTTATATCAGGTATAGTTGGTTAGGATGAAGCGTTAGTAGATATAGCAAGTTTACCGGTGATACGGCTCGGGTATAGTAGGTCTGGACGCCTAGCATGAAAGAGCTTTCTCTGGTAGCAGCACAATACCTTTGTATCTCTCTAGCTTCTGGTCTATATAAAACGTAGTTAGCAGAGGCCTGTCTGTCTGCGTTTCCTCGCATAAAGGACTACTTTTGCATCGGCTCTCTCTTGTAAAGTAATTACTGAGGCGAAATCTACTCTCTCGGAAGTAAGTTTCCTCACCACCTTAGTATGACTAGTCTAAAAAAATTTCACTTGAACTGCTAATACTCGGTTTTTTTTGCGGGAAGGACCTTCTAGAATTGCGTTTAACGTCCCTTTATTACTTCCTGATCAGCGCCTTAGGTTGGTAGATGGGCTCCCAGGCGTTACTACCATGGCTACTATCGACCCGAGCCCAAAGAAGGAAAAAAACGAACTAAAGCGAGGAGTTTATTAGCCATACATAGTTAAGTAGGATGGGGTCAAACTCTTTCATGACCCATGGCCTTAGTGTGTCACTTGGTTAGTATTTGTAGAACAATAAAAGTAGGACTGGTTTTTCGATAGGGAAAGAGACAGGGGAGGGGGAGTTGGCTGTATTTGAGACAATTAGGATGGACATATTGATTTTTTTGAGATAGTTAACCACTTTTTTCACCGTGAGAGGGTAGATGTAATTCAGCTGAACGAAGTGATAAGGCTGAAGAGTAAGCTCAACCTACAGGGAGAGAGAGGTCATTCAGAACCTGCTGGCTCCAGAACGGAGGGGTGGGGGCTACAGAGGCGCTGCTATAGGCGCCAACAACGACATATATTGCCCACCCCGCTCCTGATAAAAAAGAGCGTGCGAGACTTCGAAGGGACATTCACACTTCGATTCGTGAGCAACTTCACGAGAATGTTGTGAAAGGGGGAAATGACGGATGTCCGTGCACTTTCTGGTAATGATGGAAATATAGTCCAGTGCCGCGAATGTGATAATGTCTTACGATCTGGAGATCTCTGCAGAGACGGATACGAAAACCCTACACAGATAGGTGGAGAATATAAAGGGGGCCTTTCTCTCATAAAGCTACTCATTAGGTAATACCGGCCATGTTAGTCTGTTTGCCACTTTCTTTCATAACAGTGCCGTTATTCCTGGCTGGCATAGAAGTCTCTTGCGTGGGTGAAGTAGATGCATTTCTGGTAGTGGTGGTATTGGACAAGATCTAAGGGAATAATCTCTTTCTTATTTCTGTATTTCTTTCCCATGACTACTAAGGATAGGCAAATCCAAAATTTCACTTCGAATTTTGGACCTCAACATCCTGCTGCTCATGGTATTTCACGATCAGTATTGGAAATGAACGGAGAAGTGGTAAATGCTTGGAACCACATATTGGATTACTCCAGTACGACACGAAGCCGTTGATGCCGAGTCGACTCCTATGACGCAAGCTATGCCCTGCTTGGTCCAATACCCCCGGTACGGTGGAGGTTCTGTAGAACTTTATGAGCACTGGGCTAAAAGGGCGGTTGAGCAACTCAAGCGAATCGCGTTACCTTATTCCAACATAGGGACAGAAGGGAGAAGGTTGTGAAGGTGGCCTCGTTATCCATACCTCTGGTCGGATGAATGGAGCACTGTCGTATACCCCGAAGTGATCATCACCACCTGCACCTCACATCTCGGCAGAATGGAACGTGTAACCGCATGTTGTTCCATTCAACTACATTTGTTCCTTAAATACATGGCTTAAAATAATGCAGTAGCGAGGGACAACCTGCCTATATAACCAGCGGGGAGAATTGCACTACTGGCAAAGACCGTCTAGAGAAAACGCTGCAGGCGCGAAGCGTTGTAGCCCTGCGCTGGGGGAACATATCATAGGGAGGACCAGGAGCTTGGACGGTGGAAGAGCCAGAGAACGCTATGTCATTTGACAGAAATTGATGGTTTTTCCCTATTAGAGAAGGCCCTATGAAGTAAGGGGAAGTGGATGAATTTTTTTAAAAAGACGGAGCGAGCCTATATAAAATAAAAAATGAAATAAAAAAAATTCCATGAATAGGTAAAGTCAATGGTACGATAGACAATGCTGCCTACACGAGAATTAGCTTCTGAGGTTGAGTAGTACGAATTTCACTACAGGATTTGTGAATAAATGTTGGGATGGGCCACATTGAATAGCGTGAGCTGCATGCAAGGAGACCCGCACGTATGGTTTTAGGGGGATCTGGTCGAAAAACCGATCGGCTCCCACCTGACTAAAGGAATTGAGTACAAAACTTATCTCAAGCTTTGCCTTATTCTGATCGTTTAGAGGGCGATCGCGGGGTCACTAAATGGAATATGGCGTATAGCGACAACAACATCATGTCATAGACGGAGATAACAGGTGGAGCAAACGACCTAATAAGACTAACCTATCTACAATTACATCCACAAACGGTAGTCAAACCCAAGTAAGCCTAGACCAAGATAAGATACCTTCCCACCTTCCTTCACTCTCCAATAGCCCAACGACCCCTCTCTTCACAATTAGGCTTGGCGCTTAGTCGATTTGAAAGGCTGGAGAAGACTGAGGAAGCGCTGGAGTGAAGGGATTTCGGGGCTGGGATCACGAATGGGAATCTTAATAGAAAAGAAGGATAAGGTCGAGATAGTCTTGGCTAAGTAATTCATCTACCTTAAAAAATGGTGTGATTATACATGATGGTTCCCCAACTCAATACAGAGGTCCTTATAACGTTTTTAAGAAAAATATTTTGGGTGGTCCGGGCACCA
>JAJONQ010003386.1:0-24407 GCA_036250385.1 Solanum microdontum | reverse complement strand
CCCCCCCCCCCCCCCCCCCCCCCCCCCCCCCCCCCCCCCCCCCCCCCCCCCCCCCCCCCCCCCCCCGGCAAGCGTTCTTAATTATTTAGTATCTCCATCTTAAGACAATGTATCTGTGGAAAAATTACTTAAATACACAATTTAATTTATCATATTTTCTAAAATTTCCTACCTTTTAAAAAATTTACAAAAATTCTTATTTCCCTCACTCTCTCACCTAATTAATCTCTGATACATTCCTCAAACTCTCCACCCATATCGTTTAATTTCCCCAAAATCATGCTTAACTTCATCAATTTCAAATTCTAATTAAAGAGAGTTAAGGAATTTGTATTCAAACCTATCAGTATTCTTCACAAACACTTTTTTACCAGTGGAGATGGACAAAGATTCAATGGTGGTTTTGCCTTCATGGATAACCAGGAATTCAAACCAATATTCAATGCCGGTATGGACGCAATTTATTTCACATTCGAAGTCAAGAACAACTTGAGTTTGATAATTTTACTTAACCCAGAGAGAAACTACAGTTCTTGAGATGGAGTAATTCTATCAATTGTTGGGAGGAAGTAAAGACATTGAATAAGAACATATGTGACCAATATAGCACTTGTGGGCCTTATGGAGTTTGTGATGAGGAGATTTTCCCTGCGTGCGGGTGTCCAGTATATTTATTGTCTTAATACAAGAAGGATTAAAGTCTTTTTTTTTTTTCAAATAACTCGTTTAAGCTTGTGAATCAAAGGAGGATGGTGCGAGAGTGTCTAAAATAATGTTTAAATTCAAATTCTATAACCAATTGAATGTATTTTTAAAATATTGTGTTGACATTTATAAAGTAGCTAGGATAAAAAAATTAATACACATGTACAGAGCACGCAAGGGATTAATTAGAACTGTGTTGACAATGTAGTTAATTTAGTCACGTAAAAGAGAAATAATTGCAACTTTTCATTATTTTTTTCTTTAAGTACATCGTCTCTAATTTGTAGATCCATTTCCTTTTCGAGATTGAAGCTAAAAAAATCACTTTCTTCTCTGGGTTTAGAAGTTATTTTGAAGAGGTAAACTCCAACGAAATTATTCAAATCTTTAAAAAAATAGAATCAAAATCTTACGAAACACGCTTCAAAACTCGTTTACGAAAGAATATAATGATCCACGAGATTAAATTTGAAAAATTCAACTAAGCTTTTCATGAAAAAGTTGAAGAATGAATGATAGGGTTTCAATTTTTAGTTTGGTTCAAGAGTGCGAATGATAGGGTTTCAATTTTTAGTTTGCTTCAAGAGTGCGAAGGATAGGGTTTCAATTTTTAGGTTGTTTCAAGAGCGTGAAGGATAGTGTTTTAATTTTAGTTTGTTTCAAAGAGAAATGGATCGATAACAACAATATTTTTTTTGACTTTTCATTCGGTGTATGTGTGCAAACAAAATAACAAGATCTGATTTGTTATTTTCTCATTCGATAAATACCAGGTCAGGAATGATGTATTTCAGACAAAATGAAAAATTACCATTATTTTCCCCCCACGTGGATAAATCATATTGGTGGACCGAATTTCAATTAATGTTATACGCGCATTGTGAACGTGTGTTTAGTTTCTTACCCTAATCACCCGATAAATATCAAAATAATGCTTTAAAATATATCTAAGATTAATAAAATATCCGTAAAATATAAATATGTTACTATAAATTCTATCTATTTAAACCATTTTTCCAATTAAATAGTGTGATTTAACAACATATAATCATGATAGAGTAGAGGTGATATAGTACAAACATAATCGTCATGTAACTAATTTCTATATATATATATATAAGTTTTATCAAATAGTATTAAAGCGCTTAAATTGATCCGAACATTATCTTAATTCTCTATTACTTATTAGTCCAGAAATACCCCCGATAATAAAAAAGAATTTGGCTAGACATATGATTTTTTTGTCAAGTTTGGCAATAGTAGTATGCAAGTGAGGGGTATTATTGTAACTTCGAAAATAAGAAAAACCCTAATCGGGGAACTCTGAATGGAGCCCCACGACTAGAGTCGCAGCTTAAACGTGAAGGACACGTGGATAGGCTCATGTTGTTCGCTGACGTGTAAATGTAACCGTAGCCTCCCTATTTATGCTCTTCGTTCTCATCCATTTCCACTCACTCTCTTCACGCTTTTTTTAAGCAAATCTCAATCTATAAATCCATAAAACCTATACATACAAATTCATATATATATATACTCATCGTCTTCCATTGATCTAGGGTTTCACTGGAGTTTGTATTGATTGCAACTATTTGAGGATCCGATTCTCGATTTTTCTAATCCTCTCTTGGCTCGAGATCCGAGCCAAGGACGGAGGAGTTCATTTGCTAGGCGGAGATTTTCAAGCGTTTCGAACTGGTATCTCTCTCTTCACTGTTGCCACTCGGTGCGGAGAGGTAATCACAACTTGATTTATTTTGTGATATTTTTTTTGTAACCGTTTCGTGTTTTTAGTGATTGTTTTGATATGTGTAGGTTCTGTGGAATGGCGTCGAATGAGGGATTTTTGACTGAAGGACAGAGGGAGATGCTGAAACTTGCACCGCCGAATGAGGATGTTTTGTCATCTTCTCCGAAGTCACCGACTCTGAAGTCTCCAGGTGCTGCTGCTAAGTCTGCGTCTGTGCTCTTGACGGAACATCTCGTCAAGGCACCAGGCGGTGGAAAGGCATCCACAGCTGGGATTGCTGGGAGACATGTACGACGGACGCACTCAGGGAAGCATATCCGTGTTAAGAAGGGTGAGTGTTCTATGCTGAATCGTGATGACATTGTAGTTCTTCTTAACTTTCAATTTGGTGTTTGAAGTTCTGAATTATGACCTATTTTTATTGTAATTAAACTGTTGAAGTGATTCTAATCTAGTGTGAGTAGTTGAACCGCTAATGGCATTGTAAATCCCTTTATGAAGGGGGGTCAGTGGGCTGATAATTACTTACTTCACACTTGGAAGGTTGATTGATGTATTTTCTAGATGAACTTAGTTTCAAAACAATCGTGTCATGGATAGGGTTTAATAGTGACCCAAAAAGTTCAAAAAAAATGTTGTAGCTGGGGCAGATTCACCTTAGACCAAGCTGTGTCACGAGACATTGCTTCATCGAATTTTTTTACGGATTATCTCTATAGAATTATAGACAAAACAAAAATAGAGGGTACAATATGTAAAATAACACTCCTTGACACAAGGAGCCACACAAGTCATATGGTTAGGGGCCTAAGTTTTAAGTATAGATGTCGTGAGTTCTAATCGTGGTGGCCACATTTATTATTATTTTGAAGTTTTTGTGCTTCAATCTACAAAATGATACTCCATCCTGGTTCGAACTGCTGACCTCTTGGTAGTTAATGCTTAACAAAATGTTGAACCAATTACTCCAAAATCATATCAGTAATTTTGGTGACAAAGGGATAGGCTTTAATAGTGACCATAAAAGAAGAAAAAAAGAAATGTTGTAGCCAGGGCGGCTTTACCTTAAGGCAAGCGGTGTTACGTTGCACTGTTTCGACGGATTTTTTTACTGAATATGTATATATAATTAAGAGAGAAAAAATATAGGGTATATTGACATTGGTAGATCCAGAAATATTGTATCACGGGTGCTCAACTATTTTTAATTTGGAAATTGCTACATTGAGTGGGTGCTCAGTTAATTTATTTCAATGAAATACTAGATTTTGCACATAAATAGTAGTGTTTGTCACAAAAATCAATGGGTGCTTAAGCATCCATAATACATAGCATAGGTCCGCCACTGTATATTGAGTAAAATGACACTCCCTGACACAAGGAGCGACACAGCTCATATGGTCTGGTGCCGTAGCTTTCAATATATATGTCGCGAGTTCTAATTGTGGTGGCCACATTTATTATTGTTTTGAAGTTTTTGCGCTTCAATCTACACAATGATACACCATTTAGGTTCAAACTGCTGCCCTCTTGGTAGTTAATGCTTAACAAAATGTTGATCCAATTACTCCAAAATCGTATCAGTAATTTTGGCGACAAAGGGATAGGCTTTAAAAGTGACCAAAAAAGAAAAGAAAAGAAAAGAAATGTCCTAGCCAGGGGCAGCTTTACCTTAAGGCAAGCGGTGTCACGTTGCACTGCTTCGACGGAATATTTTACTGAATATGTATATATATAATTAAGAGAGAGAAAAATAGAGGGTATATTGAGTAAAATGACACTCCTTGACACAAGTAGCTACACAGCTCATGTGGTCTGGTGTTGTAGTTTTCGATACAGATGTTGCGAGTTCTAATCGTGGTGGCTACATTTATTATTGTTTTAAAATTTTTGCGATTCAATCTACAAAATGATACACCATCCAGGTTTGAACCGCCGACCTCTTGGTGGTCAACACTTAACAAAATGTTGAACCAATTACTTCAAAATCCTATCAGTAAAATTTGCGACAAAATCTATTTGGATGTATTGAGATGGATGTGTCTTTTCCCTAATTAGTTGTTGTGCTATGTTTGTTTTTCTATCCTTTCATCTTCTTACTCTCCAATGAAATTGATTAAGAACGATTTGCAGAATCTAATGAATAATGACTTGTTTAGTAATCGCTTGGTACCCTTTATAAGAAAAATTGTTTCCTATCACTTTAATGAGGTTATTTAATTTTGAATACATTTTAAGAAACCAAAACTCATCAGAAGAGTTAGTATGATATACACGATTTGTGTTTTATTTGCATTTTGTTGCTTTATCATATGATGTTACATAATTTATTTATTTGTTCTCATTTACTATGTATAAAACAATGTTTCTTTCTCATCTTAATTTGATGCTCCGAGAGTTCTCGGTAAGCGCACACACACACACACACATTTATATATATATATATATATATATATATAGTAGACTATATCAGAAGTAGGTTAGGTCTTTTCTTTTGTATTTTGTTAGAAAAGGAGAAATCCTTATTTGCGAATATATTATTGCTTTCATTTATTTGTCAGTACTTCTCTTCAAGTCGGTGTTTTGTCATAAAACTGGATGATAAGTGAAACATGTCTAGAGTAACTCTTCCTACTTTAGTTCTAGTCATATTTACTGCAGGAGTTCTCCATTTACAACATTCTTTCAAAATGTTTCAATGTATCCTTTACTGCTGCATAGTTGTTACTTTTTATCATTTTTAATTAGAAATGTCTTGATATCCTTGTGAATCTGGTGGCTCTATACTTTGATGTCAATACCACTGCTTTTGGGCTACATACAATTTTTGTGACGCTGTCTGTGCAAATTATTCAAAAACATTAAAGAGGATATAGCTGTTATAGCTTTAATAGGTGTGCCTTGAACACTGAGTGTTTTCAGGAAGAAGTATTCGGTAGATCTCTTTTCATTTTTTAAGTTGTAAAAATTAGTCTGACAAGTATATCAACATTTGAGCCGTGGAAATCCAATGGTTGTTGGTAGATAGAAGCCAACAAGTAAATATCCAATTTTGTTTTAACTAATTAGAAGTTGAAGTGTCAAAGCTCACTGTGAAGCATCAAATGATAATCTAAACCAGTGCTAATATACAGGGAATGCAAAAACTTGAGTTTTTTTGTCAGGTGTTACTGTAGTGTTAATTTGGTTTTGCCTGTTAGGATCGTGGGTATGATTTGTTTATTTCCCCTTTCTATTAAAGCCTGAAGTTACATTTATTAGAGCTAGTTGCATCTGTATCATGTTTTTTGTTTTTTTTTTTATTTGTAGTTCAAGTTGCCTCCTTAGTATAATTTTGCTTTCTTCCTTCCTTCTGATATTGCCTTCAGCATTCTCAATTGCTAGTATCATGCAGCTTGTAAATGTTTTCTCCTTTTCATTTCTTTCTCTGCACATATACTGAAGGCTTTCCTGCATTTGATGGTCTAAAACAGATGGAGCCGGTGGTAAAGGCACCTGGGGAAGATGGCTAGATACTGATGGTGAATCTCAGATCGATAAGAATGATCCCAACTATGATAGTGGTGAGGTGAGTCCTACAGAAACTAGACTGGCCTTGGTGATAAAATAACTTTAGATTTGGTTATATACTTATGTTGCACGTTGCATTTTTCTTTATAGGAGTACTATCGTCCATCATATATCTCATTTGGAATAATTGATCAAATAAATTCATTTTTTGGCAATGTACCATTGTATGATACAGCAGAATGCTCCCATAATGCCTGCATTACACAATTGTGGGTTATAACGGAGAAAAGGCAATTTAAAGAATGATTAAGGGAATCATTGGTGAGAAAGAAACAGTGCGAAGGAAGATTAAAGTTCAATCTAAATATCATGATTGTATAGGGAAGAGCCAATGTGAAGGTTCACAACAATCCTATATTTCTGCTGAAAGCAATGCAAAGTTATTTTCCCTAGTTGTCTAATTTTTACACCATGGTTGGTTTATTTGCTTTCTTTTTCCTGTCAGCTTACATCTGCCTCCTCAGCGAATAGTTTGTTATGACTTCTTTTTTTTCTTCTTCTTTTTTTAGTAATTTAACAAAGAAGTTGTACTAAGACTCGAACACATGAACCTTTCCACTAAGGAACCTACTGGAGTGCGCCCACAATTGTTTCTTTGTCGTAGTCCACGTTTATCTTCATATTATATCTAATCAAATTTAATGGTTAAGCAGTGGTTAACAAAATTAATGTTTTGAGGAGTATTTTGACTTCAAAATCTTAGGTATTACTATAGGGATACATGGAGGAAGGGATGTCACAAAATACATACCCCCCTGAGTTTCCATATGCTAACTTCATTTTTCCTGAACTAATTGATTCATTTTATGGCTGTTTGATTTATCGTGGAAACTGCCTCAATAATTCTCATGAAAGTTGTTGTATTATTGTTGTCTTCCTCCTCCTTGACTGAACAGGAGCCATATGAGCTTGTTGGAACTGCTGTCTCTGATCCATTAGACGACTACAAGAAATCTGTAGCATCAATTATTGAGGAATACTTCAGCACTGGTGACGTTGAAGTGACTACGTCTGATCTCAGGGAATTAGGTTCAACTGAGTATCACCCATATTTTATTAAGAGGCTTGTTTCTATGTCAATGGATAGGCATGACAAGGAGAAGGAAATGGCTTCTGTTCTTCTTTCTGCACTTTATGCTGATGTTATCAACCCTACCCAGATTAGTCGGGGATTTTTCATGCTTGTGGAGTCTGCTGATGACTTGGCAGTGGACATACCAGATACTGTTGATATCCTCGCTTTGTTCATCGCACGGGCTGTTGTTGATGACATTCTTCCACCTGCTTTTATCGCAAGAGCCAGAAAAATGCTCCCAGAATCTTCCAAGGGGATACAGGTGCTGCAAACTGCCGAGAAGAGCTATCTATCAGCTCCTCATCATGCAGAACTCGTTGAGAGGCGCTGGGGTGGCAGCACCCATTTCACTGTTGAGGAAGTCAAGAAAAGAATTGCTGATCTATTGAGGGAGTATGTGGAGAGTGGAGACACTGCTGAGGCCTGTAGATGCATAAGAAAATTGGAAGTTTCTTTTTTCTATCATGAAGTTGTCAAGAGAGCTTTAGTTTTAGCCATGGAGATGCAGTCTGCTGAACCGCTTATTCTGAAACTTTTAAAGGAGGCCGCAGAAGAGGGTCTTATAAGTTCCAGTCAAATGGTGAAGGGCTTTTCTAGGATGGCTGAGAGTATCGATGATCTTTCTCTGGATATTCCTTCTGCAAAAACGTCATTCCAGTCAATTGTTCCTCGGGCAATCTCTGAGGGATGGCTTGATGCATCTTCCCTGAAAGCCTCAGGTGAAGATGGGCCAGCAAATGGTCCAGGTGATGAAAAAGTGAAGCAGTACAAAAAACAGATTGTTAATATAATCCATGAATATTTCCTCTCAGATGACATCCCGGAGCTAATCCGGAGTTTGGAAGATTTGGGGGCACCAGAGTATAATCCCATTTTCCTGAAGAAGCTAATCACCCTTGCTATGGACAGGAAAAACAAGGAAAAGGAAATGGCATCTGTTTTGCTTTCTGCACTTCATATTGAGATTTTTTCTACCGAAGACATAGTGAATGGATTTGTGATGCTACTGGAATCTGCAGAAGATACAGCACTTGACGTTTTGGATGCTTCCAATGAACTAGCTCTTTTCGTTGCTAGGGCGGTAATAGATGATGTCCTTGCTCCACTGAATTTGGAGGAGATAACGAACAGGTTGCCACCAAATTGCAGCAGTGGTGCTGAGACTGTCTGCATGGCTCAATCACTTCTATCCGCACGCCATGCTGGTGAGAGGATCCTTAGGTGTTGGGGTGGTGGGACTGGCTGGGCTGTGGAGGATGCAAAGGATAAAATTCAAAAGCTTCTTGAGGAATTTGAAAGTAGTGGTGTTATCAGTGAAGCTTGCCAATGCATACGAGATATGGGTATGCCATTCTTCAATCATGAGGTAGTGAAGAAAGCTTTGGTTATGGCAATGGAGAAGAAGAATGATAGGATGCTGGATTTGCTGCAAGAGTGCTTCAATGAGGGGCTTATCACCATTAATCAGATGACAAAAGGGTTTGGGAGGATCAAGGATGGGCTTGATGATCTGGCTCTTGACATTCCGAATGCAAAGGATAAGTTTACCTTCTATGTGGAGCACGCCAAAGGGAATGGCTGGCTGTTACCTTCCTTTGGGTCATCAGATGCATCTTGAGGAGTAGATTCATATACATTAGACTGTTTCATCTCTGTATGTTGTTCGTGGTTGTCTTCCCTTAGTGTAGCTCGTACCCTTTTACTTGGGAGTTGGGAGTAGATGGACCCAATCCTTTCAGAGTTCTCTTTCATTAGAAGTTTTGAAACGATGGATGTTGATGTAAAGTTGGTGCTCTCGTGTTCCGTGAACACAAACTGCATTATCATAATCTTTACTGTTTTCTAGAATGATGTTTGTACATATCATTTACATAATTCTGTGTTTCCTGAAGCTTAATTTATTTTTGTTAGAGTCATATTACGTAATTAAGATGCATGATGTCATTTGCTTCTTGAGTAAATGGTAGAAGGCGGAAAACACATAATCGATTCTAGAAGTGACAACAGTTTTTTTAATCGATTTATTTTGTTAAACATAAATGCTTATGGAAGAATAAGTGTTACTATGTTTTTGCATAATATGAGTTCATGTTCATGTGTTGGATAAAGAAATAAAAGTGAATTGCTTTAGTAAACTGAAGAAAGAAATTTAATAGGTCTAAATTTTAATGATGACGTTAGATGAGAGAGTTCGAATCTAGAAGACTGTTGACATTGTGATAAAATATACATAGAATTGAGTTCAGTTGCCACAGCAAGGAATGAGAGAAAAAATGGAACATGGACAATGTCTGAGACTTGTCAAACAACGAAGAAGAACATTGTCCTCAGGAGAAAGCTGTTGTAAGATACCATATAGCACACGTAAATCTTACCCTCCCTCCCTCTTTAACTCATCCATTTGGTTTTTTTCCGAAAATTTTATTCACCCTCCGTTTATTTTTATTTGTTCATATAATTTGACTTAACATACTTTTCTAAAAATAATTAATAAAACAGTAAGTATACATTTCAATGTTAAAAAGTAAATATAGTTAATAATAAAGATAAATTAGGAACTAAGTAATGAATTAATTCTTAATTTTTCAAAATGGACAAATAATAGTGGATATTTATTTTAGTATAGTGGAGAAGTAAAAAAAGAACGGAGAAAGTACTTGGCCGCAATTTTTTGTTCTTACTTTAATCAAGCTCTCATCTCAAATAAGAGGGGTCATAGGTCTCCAGTCTAAGGATGTGCAAAAACCAAATCGATCGATAAATCGAATCGAAAAAAGTGTTATTGGTTTATTGGGTTAACGGTTATTTAATGGTTTTATAAAAAAAAATTATTGGGTTATCGGTTCAATATTGATTTTTTAATAGTGGCTTATTGAGTTAACCGATAACCCATTAAGAATATAATAATTTACTATTTTAGTTCTTAGTCATACATAAATATCAAACAAAAAATATTAATATAATCACTATATTAGACTATAACTATAAGGACTCTACATATTTAACATTACTTAATTAACTCTGCTCTCTGCATTTATCATTTAGGTTTTAGTATTACTTTAGTCTTTAGGTTCACAACGTCAAAAACCTAAAGAACTAAGAACGACGACGACAAAGGTTAGGCAACAACTAGGGTTGCGAATTATGAGTATTTGCTATACTTTTACTACACTAAGTAGAATTTTTCCACTCAATGAGTAATTAGATTTTTCTCTTTTTTATTTCACGTTAAATTGTTGGACAAGTCATATATTTGTTTTGAAATCATTTTCTTATTGATTAAATCGAAAATCGATAACAAATATCTTATTGGTTTGGTTATCGGTATAGCATATTAATAACCGAAAACTGATAAACCGAATCGATAATACTTAAAACTGAACCGAACCGATCGATACACACCCCTAGTTTCCACAAAGTCGTAAAACCAAGTGTAAGAGTCGACACTTGTCCAGTGTTGTAAGGTCAAGAAAATTGGTGACTTGATAATAAAAAAGTCAGTGATCGAAGCTTCAATGAACGGCTAAATCGCATGTTCAAAATCAAAATACTTTACAAAAGTCTTACCATCTACCGTTCGTCGCCCACATCTTTACGGAGAATTCAATTTCACCAGGTCCATGTCGGAGACAGCAGAGCAGTCATTGCACCATTCGTGCAGATCACTAATTATGCGACATCAAATTTCGCTACCTTAGGACAGTTAGGGTTACTATCGCCGTTTACCGCGGCTTCCATTCAAAGATTATAACACTTCTATTTTCGATCTTTCAACAACGGACATGTGTCAAATTCTATACATGGCATTACCACTTAGCAGAGTCTTATATTATTAATAAATCCTTAATATATACGGCTTTCCTAATCAAAAGACAAGAGAACAACTGGAAAGTATTTTTCTAAAGCAACTCTTCTAAAAGTGGTTATAGTGCAAATCAAATCCAAAAAACAATTAGCCAGTTAAACACGTAAACTTTTGTCCGCAAGTAATTAGGGCAATTAATGTAACTTTCTAATAACCAGACCCTAACCCGAACCACGCTGAAATGGAGCTCCACAAATAGAAACGACACAAGACTAATGCCACGTGGATAGCGACATTTGTTGCTGACGTGTACCTTTAATCTTCCTCCTCCCTATTTATGTACTACTGTTTATTTACATTTTCAACTCACTTTCTCAATCTGTAAAACCACAAAATCTATTAATACATATATAATTTATATACATTTTTGATTCTTCTGCTTCACTAATCTAGGGTTTCAGCCGTATACTTGAAGCTTGTTTTGACGATCTGATTCTCGATTTTGTATCCTCTTGGCTCACCGATCAGGAGCCAAGAACAGAGGAATTGAGAGGTGAAAAAAACAGGAATCAGAATCAAAATAGTTGTGTTGATTTTGCTAAGTGGAGAGTTGATGGTTTTGATGTGTGCAGGTTTTGGGAATTGAAATGGAGTCGAATGAGGGATTTTTGACTGAACAACAGAGGGAGATGCTGGATATAGCACCGGTGAATGTGGAGGTTTTGTCATCTTCTCCAAAGTCTCCGACGTTGAAATCTCCAGGTGCTAAATCCTCTTTCGTTCTCTTGTCGGAACATCATGTGAAGGCACCAGGCGGTGGGGCTGGGATTGCTGTACGACATGTCCGGCGTACGCACTCAGGGAAACATATACGGGTTAAGAAGGGTGAGTAGTATTACTTTTTGGAGCTATGAATTTTTAATACCCAGTCAATAGACTACATCCTGGTGCTTCTTATTGAGCTTAAGATGAAAGAAGTTATAGTCTAACTGATTAAAATTTACCCTTGGTAATTGAAATAGAAATGCCTTTTTGAAGGGAGGCATACGGCAAATTTGAACTTTTCTCACATTATTTCTGGGTTAATGTACTTTGTAAATGGACTTAATTTGCTCTAAGGTGTAAACCAATCACACTTGGGGTAGGCTATTATAGTTCAAAAAGAGGCCACAGTGCAGTGAATTGCGCATAACACACCATTTCTTTTTCATGTCACTTGAATACTCCAAGAGTTCCCTGTAAGAGGTTGATTAAAGATTTAAATTTGATGAGTTCAACCTGAAAGGTTTTACCACTTAGCCCATTGAATCTAATAGTTGTTGAAATGTTGGTACTTTTCAGTTTTCACTTGGTGTACATTTTCATTGCATGTCAAAAATGCTGAGTTTAGTTGAACTCGTGCTCCATTCTGCCCTCTCCTGTAAGTTCTATTGTATGACTTCAGTTGAACTCATGCTCCATTTTGCCTTTGTTCTCGGTGAACGCCTATATTTGTACTCCAAAGTCCACACAATACCCAATAATTCAGGAGAGTACTCATTTGCTCAAGACTGTGGCCCAGGGATCAATGAAGTGGAAAATTACTTGGAGATCAAGGTTCAAAGTACTTCAAACTCAAGCCGAGCTTTTAAAATACTGAGTAATTTTTTCTTATTTGGCTAAGTTCAAAACATCTCCAATCTATTTTGACACCATTGCCCTAGCAATAATGTTCACATAAGATTTTTCACGAGTTTCAAGGATTTTAATTCATTTGACAAGTCATTTTTAAAACTTGAGGTGATGTTTTCCTTATCTTGTCAAGTTTTCAGTTAGTTCTTCAATAACAACAACAATATATCCAGTGTAATCCCACAAAGTGGAGTTTGAGCCTCTAGGGAGGGGTGGGTGTTAGTCATTCACCATTCACTTCTTTTATTACTAATATAATACACATCAAGTTAATTACTTGTAAGTGGGTGGAATACCCAGAACATGAGGGAGGGAGGTTGTTTCTGACAAACCCTCGGCTCAGTTAGTCGTTCAACATTCACTTCTTTTATTACTAATATAAATCACATCAAGTTAATTACTTGTAAGTGGGTGGAATACCCAGAACATGAGGGAGGGAGAAGGGAAGTAGAGCTCTATCACCTTTGTTGAGTCAAATGGCATTGAAATGAAGTAGGGCAGACGGAGTAGTGTATATACTTTTGGGTAAGGGGGTGGGAGACACCACTTATGAATTTTCATGGATATGTGAGCAGTGTGTTTTGTTGATGCCAAAAAACTGTTTATGTTCATCACGCAAAGATCTACTAATAAGAGCTGAAGTTTGTTAGTACATCCTTGCCCTAGGGCACATGAGAGATAGTACAAACATTTTTCTGACATTAGGTTTTTCAGGTGCATAAGTTTTTCTTTGTGGTTCTCTCCATGTTCCCCAATCTCTCTCCCTCTCTCTCTCATGTTTGTTGACAGGTGTGCAGCTCTCGCTGAGAAACTTGTGAGGTACTAGCCTAGGTTTTGGTAATCCCTCTTGTCTTGCCTCATCCTCCGGAATCCTTACTAATTTTACAATTATGGAAGCCTGGAAATTGACTAATGTCTTTAATTTCTCCTGCATACTTAATCAGTGTTCTTGAATGCGGAAGTATGCAGCTTGTATGTTCTTTTCTTTTTTTTTTTTCTTCGTTCATATACTGAAGGCTTTTCCTTATTTGATGGTGAGAAACAGATGGTGCTGGTGGTAAAGGCACTTGGGGAAAATTGCTCGATACTGATGTTGAATCTCATCTTGATAGAAATGATCCCAACTATGATAGTGGTGAGGTGAGTCTTGCCACTTATTTAAACATACTTCTTAGGTAATGAAAGTTACTTGGGTTAAATTGCACGTGACATCCTTCTTTATTGGAGTACTTAAATAATTTTTTGGTAATATTACATTGTACAATAGAACACAACCATCCCTCAAGTTCTAAAACCATTCAGAATATATACACTATGCACTTGTGGATTAGAATTTTAGAAAGGAATTTAAAAGGAGGGAAGGGAATCGGCGATGAGAAAGATAATGCTAAGGAAAAACAATTTTAGTCTTAATATCATGATCGCAGAATTATTTTTCCAAGTGCTACATAATGTATACCCAATGCACCATTATTAATTTGTTTTTGCTTTCTTTCCTGTTTATTTACTTCCGTCTCCCCAACTACTGATTTTTGTGGCTCTCAATTGTGCTTTTTACTGCCAAGTAAAATACCAAAATATTGTGAATCCTAAAGACTCTAAACACATTTTCCACTAAGGAACCTACTTGACCGCTAGGCCAAGGCTCCAATATTTCCCTTGAAGTATATAATCAATATTTTTCTTTGTCAGTTTAAATTTAATTTTAATGGTAGTGAGCAGTGGGCAACATCAACAATGTATCAGTGTAATTCCACAAGTAGAGTTTGGGAAGGATGGTGTGTATGCAAACTTTACCCCCTACCTTATGAAAGTAGTGAGGTTGTTTTCGATAAATTCCCGGCTCAAGTGAAGCATTTCAAAGCAGATATGGAAAGGGAATACAATAGTGAATAAACCATGATGCAAATAATGGAGAAAAAATAGTAGCAACAACAAATAATATGATAACCAAAACAAAGGAAACACATGTAATAATTACTATCGAAGAATAAGACAATAGGAGAGTAATGTAATAATACTTGTAAGGAAACTAGACAATGCTCTACTACCTACTAACCTTCTATCCTAATTCTCGGCCTTAAGCTGCAGGTTTGTCATGTCTAATCACCTCTCCCTAATATTTATTCGGCCTACCTCTACCTCTCCTTAGACCCATCATGGTCAACCTCACACCTCTTCACCGGGCATTTGTGAGTCTCCTCTTCACATGTCCGAATCATCTCAACCTTGCTTTCCTCTTCTTGTCCACCATAGAGGCCACTCCCACCTTGTGTTGTATATCTTCGTTCTAAAGTTTTTATCTCCTAGTACCTCCCCATGGATATGCCACGTCAGTTCATCCATCACCGTGACAAGTAAAATGGGCTAAGAATATTACTAGTTATGAACAGTATTTTGACTTTAAATCCTTAGAGTTATAATGCCATATGAAGGGAAGAGGACACAAAATACATATCTTTTTTAAAGAAATTTTTACTTTTCTATCTGGCAATTCCATTTTTCCTGAACCAATTGATTCCCGATCTAGTCTGTTTTACCTGTAATTGCTAGATTAATCAGTGTAGTAGGATACTAGCTAAGTAATTTTTTATCAGGGTTTAATATTAATGCTGTCTCCACGTTACTCTAAATGAACAGGAGCCATATGAGCTTGTAGGAACTGCTGTCTCTGATCCATTAGATGATTACAAGAAATCTGTAGTATCAATTATAGAGGAATACTTCAGCACTGCTGACGTGGAACTGGCTGCGTCTGATCTCAAGGAATTAGGTTCGACTGAGTATCATCCATATATTATTAAGAGGCTTGTTTCTATGGCCATGGATAGGCATGACAAGGAGAAGGAAATGACTTCAGTTCTTCTTTCTGCTCTTTATGCCGATGTCATCAACCCTACCCAGATCAGACAGGGGTTTTACATGCTTGTGGAGTCTGCTGATGACTTGGCAGTGGACATACCAGATACTGTTGATATCCTTGCTTTATTCATCGCACGTGCTGTGGTTGATGACATTCTTCCACCAGCTTTTATTGCTAGAGTCGGAAAAATGGTACCAGAATCCTCTAAGGGGTTTCAGGTGTTGCAAACTGCTGAGAAGCGCTATCTCTCAGCTCCACACCATGCAGAACTTGTCGAGAGGCGCTGGGGGGGAAGCACCCAATTCACTGTTGAGGAGGTCAAGAAAAGGATTGCTGATCTATTGAGGGAATATGTTGAGAGTGGAGATACTGTTGAGGCATGCAGATGCATAAGACAGTTGGAAGTTCCTTTTTTCTATCATGAAGTTGTCAAGAGAGCTTTAGTTTTAGCCATGGAGATGCAGTCTGCTGAACCAATTCTTCTGAAACTCTTAAAGGAGGCCGCAGAAGAGGGTCTTATAAGTTCCAGTCAAATGGTGAAGGGCTTTTCTAGGATGGCTGAGAGTATCGATGATCTTTCTCTGGATATTCCTTCTGCAAAAACGTCATTCCAGTCAATTGTTCCTCAGGCAATCTCTGAGGGATGGCTTGATGCATCTTCTCTGAAAGCCACAAGGGAAAATGGGCAAGCAAATGGTCCAGATGATGAAAAATTGAAGCAATACAAGAAACAAATTGTAAGCATAATCCACGAATATTTTCTCTCGGATGACATTCCAGAACTAATCCTAAGTTTGGAAGATTTGGGGAAACCTGAGTTTAACCCCGTTTTTGTGAAGAAGCTAATCACCCTTGCCATGGACAGGAAAAACAAGGAAAAGGAAATGGCATCTGTTTTGCTTTCTGCGCTTCATAATGAGATTTTTTCAACTGAAGACATAGTGAATGGATTTGTGATGCTACTGGAATCTTCAGAAGATACAGAACTTGACATTTTAGATGCTTCCAATGAACTTGCTCTTTTCCTTGCTAGGGCTGTAATAGATGATGTCCTCGCTCCTCTGAATTTGGAGGAAATATCGAACAAGCTGCCACCAAATTGCAGCAGTGGAGCGGAGACCATCTGTACGGCTCAATCACTTCGATCTGCACGGCATGCTGGAGAAAGGATCCTGAGGTGTTGGGGTGGTGGGACTGGCTGGGCTGTGGAGGATGCAAAGGATAAGATACAAAAGCTCCTGGAGGAATTTGAAAGTAGTGGTGTTCTCAGTGAAGCTTGCCGGTGCATACGAGAGCTCGGAATGCCATTCTTCAATCATGAGGTGGTGAAGAAAGCTTTGGTTATGGCAATGGAGAAGAAGAATGACAGGATGCTGGATTTGCTGCAAGCATGCTTTAGCGAGGGGCTTATCACCATAAACCAGATGACTAAAGGCTTTGGGAGGATCAATGATGGGCTTGAAGATCTGGCTCTTGACATTCCGAATGCAAAGGATAAATTCACGTTTTATTTGGAGCATGCCAAAGAAAGAGGCTGGCTGTTACTGTCTTTTGGGCTACCTGATGCATCTTAATGAGATGAATCAGATACATTAGCTTGTTACATCTCTGCATGTTGTTCGTTGTTGCCTTCTCCAAGTCCGTTTTATTTGGGATTGGTAGATGGACACGGACTACCCAGTCCTTCCTAGTTCATCTTTCTTTTGAGTTTCTTGTATGATGGATATTTCTTGATGTAAAAGTTAGGCCTCTCAGTGTTCATCTAATGTAGTGGTAAATGCAGTACCCTTGCTACCTTCCATATGGATGTTAGTACAGACCATTATCAATCATGTTGGTCAATACAACATTGTTAACTTTCTTTGTGCCTTTTGCTTGTTGAGTCCTTTTTGAGAGACGGAAGTCGATTGTATTATCTTTACATGTCAAAATACATTTTGAAGGTCCTATACGGTAGGAACTGCTGTCTAATAGAAAAGGAAGCAGCGCCAATTGAGGAACGATCAGCTGCCCAAAAGGTGTGTTGGATTTAGAGTTTAGTTGGGGTTAATGATTTCGGCATACCAAGTTGTGTAGTTTGCAGAATTGTTTGGCATCTAGATATACCGGCAGGGGGAGAGAGGTAAAGTTTATTTATATGAACGAACTTGTCTTCATCTTTATTTACTTTTGTGATTATATGTGTAATTTTGTTTCTTGTTTAGTGGATGGACTTGTTGTCCTTGATCAATCTGGGGGCATAATACTTCATTACCAGGCGATTGAATAAGAGTGAACTGTGAAGTGCAATATTGGCACAATTTAAGGTATGATCAGTTTCAGAAATTAAATATTGCACTGGTTTTTTTCTTTTTTTTCTAATGTTTCTTACCTTGTTTTGAGTAGGAGGTGGCATTTCTTTTGTATTAGTGCAATTGGGTAATTAGAGTCTATTGTTTCTTAACAAGTGCCCAATAGACAAGTTAAATAACTGGATAGAATCTTATTGAATGTTCTCTGTAGGCTACCGAATTACTACTTGGAATATGACAGTAGCTTTTTCACTGACGAGGATATATCTAAGAGCCCGTTTGGATTGCCTTAAAAAAAATAGCTTTTAAGTTAAAAATAAAAAGTCAAACTGAAATGACTTTTAAATAAAAAAAAAAAGTAGTGGGAGATCTACTTTTGATTTCTGACTTATTTTAAGTTATTTTTTATATTTGCCAAACACTTCCAGAAGTCAAAAACTGACTTAAAAGTAGGTTTGATCGACTTTTAAGCCAATCCAAACGGGCTCTAAAAAGTTAGCAAATATATACCGTACAGTTTCTAATATCTTACGTTGAAAAGCTTTGTTCAAACAAAATTGAACACCAACAGTTAAATAAGCATAGATTTTTTAAAAAAAATAGGGGAAAAGGCTGATATATTTCTTTGGTATACTCTTCTTATAAAAGTAGCTTATATTTATTCTTATCGTTACATAAATAGCTCAAATATACACGTATAATTGCACAAATAGCTCAGATATATTCTTTTCATCTAATGAAAGTGAAAGTTAATTTTTTAGATTTATTTTTTCATTTTTTTTAATTTAAAAAACTCTATATTTTATTAGATCCTTCTAGAAAAATTTGAGGGTATATTTGCTTTTCATATGTGAATTTTTTTGACTTTGATGCAAGTATATGTAGTCGGGTTAAAATGAATGTAAAGGAATCTGAAAATCTGTTAGAAAGTTGTTAGAACTGTTAGGCAGTTAACACTGTTCAGCTGTCAAGAAATTAGTTAGTTAGTTACTTTTGTTGTATTCTTCTTTAAGTCATTTTACCCATTGATTAGTTGTATAAATACATGGAAAATGTATTGATTCACTCGTTCATGAATAATATCAATCTATTCTTTCTTCCTTCTTCTACATCTTCTCAGCTAATCTTCTCGGTTGTACCCTGAATTAGTCTTCATCTTCTTCGAGCCTTAGCTCCTAGATTAACTACTATCATCACGATTGAGTGTGAGTGCATCAGATTTTTTTATTCAACGACTTATTTGTGTTTTGAATATATCCTTTAGAGATTTATTGTTTATCATTATTTTTTGAGTTTCTTATTCTTGTTTCACTTTTTAGTGTGAAAATATAAGAAATAAAAAGAAAGAAGTGTGACCGAAAAAAGAAAAAGAAACCTAATTATGTTTTTTGGGCTATGTTATAATTGATTTTTGGTATTTGTAAAAAAAAAAAAAGACTTATGATAAATTATACCAGAAGATGAACGAAAAAATAAATTTTATCATTAAGATAATAAATTAAAATTATTTATTGAATTAAAGAAGGCAAAACAAAATAACTCTTAGTGGGAAGGATCAAATATACTTAGTAACTTTGTGAAGGCATTAAATATATTTACATGATTTTTTAAAATTGAAAATACAATAAAAATAAAAATTATTTTTCACTTTTATTAGACAAAAAGATATATTTGAGACGTTTATGTAACAATATATCTATATGTGAATTATTTTTATAATAATATGTAAATCAATTATAAATCGCCAGTACGTTGAACGGTATATTAAATTTAAACCCTTATCCCTAACAGTGGAAAATTCAAACTTATCCTTGCGCTATTCGATTTGGGTTTACATTTGCCCTTTGTGTACCTTTCGGTCCCTCTAATGGATGTCCAACTTGGTTGTGAGTTGTGGCATCTGCCAAGTTGGAGCCATGTATACAAACAAAATATTTAAATTTATTCCTAAAGCATCAATTTGTTTAGATAATTGTAAAGGTCCAAATTCTAAATATACATCTAAATAAGTTTAAAATCTTCTAATATATTCCAACGTAACTTGATCATTTTTCCCTGGTGCAAACAGTATTGAGATGAACATTATTTCTTTAATATAAAGAGCTTACTAGCGTAAGAATTATAAGATTTCTTTATCCCATATTGATAATATTTCCAAATATTTATAATTTTATAAAAATTCATTAGTTAACGATAGTACTATTTACTAACTTATTATTATGTGATATAATTTTTTCACATTATCCAAACAATTTCTTCATGCTAAATATGAGTTATTTTTTCTTGTCGCAAAATTTTAGATGATACTTTATTTTTTACAATATATAAACTTACAAGTCAAGTTTTATATTTCAAAATTTTGAAATCACTAGTTAGAATTCCAAATCATAATTTAATCTCTTATTCAAAATGAAAAATAATAATGAGAAGCGAAAAGATAAACCAAATTACATTATATATAAGCCAACAACAAAAAGAACTAACACTGCATTACTTAATTGTACAATATGTTATGTAAGTTGTACTATTTATACTTTATTCACATTTACCTTTATTTTATCTTATCAATATTTATGAATCAATTCTTATAGTGTTAGAGAACCATATTTATAGAAAAGGGATTTAACTATCATCCTTATTTTCCCAAATTATTTCTTGAATGAGTGTCAACTATCACATGTCTAATATTGATATCAATGACTTAGGTTTAATTAATTGAGGGCTATAACAATAATTTATGTACAATGGAAAAATAGACAATTAATTGAGGGCAATAACAATAATCAATGGTGGCTATTTTCCAAAGAAATTGACTACAATTGCAATTCAAAATTAGGCCCAAAAAACTAGCAATCCAAGTCTCCCAAAACCAGCTAATTCATGCATGCTACAGAGGCAAGCATATGAATTGTGCTTCTTCACCCTAAATTTAAGCCATCCAAACCCATCCATTGGCTATAATACAATTAACCTTTTCACCACACGCATGCACGCGCGCGCGCGCACACATATATATATATATATATATATATATATATCACTTTTGAGGCCAAATGGGCTTATATGATGTAATTTGAAAATGCGTTAATTTGTTCGGTTGAAATTTGTCATGATCCCTAATTCTCTATTATGCCTTCCTCGTCAGGGATCAAATACAAATGGAGAAAGCAATTTGAAATACAAATGGAGAAAGCAAATTGAAAAAAGCTAGAGTGATATTTAACTGTTCCATTAGAGTAAATTCATTTTTATGGGTTTAGACGAAAATTTTACTCCTGAATCCTATTTTATTTAACTTTTTCTTAACGGTACAAATGTATCGTTGAAGAAGCATCAACATCCATGTGAAAAAAAAATCTGCTTGAAAAAATGAAAGCTAAATTACTATCCACAGTTGCAAGATCAAGAGAAGCTTTTTAGGATCTATCATTAATATTTCTTAAGCATTGTTAGATGTTAGTAGTGCAATTCTCAACTAAAAAATGTGTGATTTTTTTTTTGGTTAATTCTCAAAATTACAATTGTTGACGATTCTCCCATGTAGTGATTTTTTATGAAATCAATGTGTTACATCAATTTTTGAAACATTTAGGTGTAATTATTTTGGTTGTCAAACGAACTTAATTATGCACCAACTATATCTTTTTGATGGTACTAATACATTATTAATTTATGCTAATACAATCTATAATGACGAAAAATTTAAGATAAGATATATTTTTCGATCCATTTTTTTTTTATAATAAATATTACATATTTAAACACATTACAAATTAAATTGTTGGACTTAGGCCCGATGCACGGGCATCACTTTCTAGTTCATATATAAAAATAAAACCAAATCCTAAAGTAATATGGAGTGCAACGAACCTCTACTTAAAGCATCACAACTATATGCTTTCTTCTTATTTCACGCTTCTTCCCTCTCCACGACTCCACCCATTCCCAAAACCAGAGAATTCACACATTATGTTAAAAAAAAATCTCCATTAACAAACCTTCTACGTGTGTGTATATATATATCATGATTCATGCAGGCATGAAGATAGATCTCCAGAAACTACCCTTCGCTCTCAAGCCTTTTCTCCTTTCCCTTTTTCTTTCTCTTTCCTTCTTAGCATTCCTATCCTTTCAAACTCCACCTCACTCTCTTCACAAACCCGTTGTATCACTTCCACCGGACCTCCGAATCCGACCCGGATATTCATCCTACGATGCATACATCAATCGTCAGCTCAACAAAACGCTCAACCCGAAACTCCGAAAAATCTGGACTACCCGAGATTGGGACCGAAAGGTTCGGGTCTTCTCCGAATTCTTCGACAATTTGAAGGTTCGAGGTTTCTTATCGAACGATTCAAAAGCGCTTTGCGTCGGGGCACGGGTCGGGCAGGAAGTAGCGGCATTGAAACGGGTTGGAGTTAACGATTCAATCGGTATTGATCTGGTGCCGTATCCTCCGTTAGTAATCAAAGGTGATTTTCATCGTCAGTCGTTTGATGATCGGAGTTTTGACTTAGAATTCTCTAATGTATTTGATCATGCACTTTATCCATGGAAGTTCGTCGGAGAAATTGAACGGACGTTGAAGCCCGGGGGAATTTGTGTGTTACACGTGTCGTTATCTAGACGGGCTGATAAATATTCAGCTAATGATTTGTACAGTGTGGACCCACTTAAGGAATTGTTCAAAGTGTCTGAGCTGGTTGAGGTGAGACGCATTGATGGGTTTGGGTTGGATACGGAAGTGGTTTTTAGGAAGAAATAGGAAAAGGAAACAAATTTAGTTATTGTGATCCTATTTTCATTAGGTTTTTAACATGTTAAATAATTCTTTATTTATTTCGACAATATAAATTATACACGTTCAATTCAATTTATGTAAAACTCTTTTCTTTTTAATCTGTTCCAGCCTCTTTGGATATGACTTATATAACTCTCGTCATCTCTTTCACTTGAATTTAACTCCTCTTCATTTCTTTGATTATGCATTTGGATGAATGCCATTTGTGCTAACCTAACTTTTAACAAGTGCATAGTAAAAATTACGATTATGAAGAAATCAATGAATACAATATGTAGTTTGATAAACTATCTTTATTTAATAATTGTCTCTTGAAAATTGAACCCTATTAAGAAGATGGTGTATAAGGGTATAATTGAAAGAATATATTCTCTTTGTCCATTTTTATTTGTCCACTATACTATTTTAGGATGTTCAATAATATTTGTCCAGTTTATAAAATCAATGAATAGTTACCATGTTGTGTCTATTTTACCATTGCAATTAAATACTATTCATTCTTCAATGTTTAGATTAGATGACTTATATTTAAAAAGAGTGATTTGGTAAAATTATTCCTATCGTTTACTGTTTCTTAATCCATGTGTCAAGTTATTAGTGGACAACTATTGTTAGATGAAGTACTTCTAAAGTGACTTATTTTGGAACTGATAGGAGTACATATTTACCATTAGGTGAAGTTCAAAACAAAAGTTGAAAAAGTACATTCTTGAATGAAAGCAATAGTTGTAAAGAAGACGGGAAGGTGCAACTTGGTTGTCTTTTTTAATATGGTGAAGAAACATAACTAATCAAGGAACTCCTCTTTTATTTAGTGTAGAAAAGGTTAAATTATGTTAGGTCACGGATAGGGAATGAATAAAGTACAAATGGACCACTTACATATATGTGAACACAAGTTGGATTCCGTAAGGGTAAATCCTTTTTTCTAACTTAAAAGCATAGTGAAACTAGTCATGTGGATTGCATCCCCACTTCCAACCTAGGGTGAGTGAACGAGACGGGATCGGGAATGAATGGATAGACTTTTGGGAAGCTTTGTTCTTGTATACTGCTTTTGTTATTAAACTTATAAATGATTTGATTGTGTAAGAAATCTGACAAGAGTGTGCAATTGAAACTTTGGATTCAAAATAAATAAAAAAAGTTAATTGGATTCATCAACTTCCTTTATAAAAGTTGAATGCACCAAAAATGTCAATATGTATCCAATAAATGGGATGGCTAGATAGCTCTATGCAACTTGCAATTGACAGCTTCTAATATTTGCTTTAGAAGGAGGACCACGTAAATCACAACAACACCTAAATTGGGTAACTACAACGATTCGATGCTATTTGGCTTTTAATTCGTCATTGCAATTATTATTATTTTTCGCATTTTTTTCTTTAAATAAGGTGGGAGAAGGGGAAGTGGGTGAGGAAATTACAAGGCGGGAGACCAAATCCTCACCAATAAGATAAAAGTTCAAATAGTCAATTAATCGAGATACTAAGATTTTCTGCTATCACAATTTTGCTCTTACTTTTTTTTAAAAATTTATTTTGCTTGATTGATCCTTAGTTCCTTACAATTAAACAACAAGCAGAAACTACACCATTTGGTGAAACGTTTATAGGAAGAACATTATGTAAACATTCTAATGTATATTATAAAGTATCATGAATATGTATATGTATATATACTAGTCTTCTGAAAATACCAAAAAGTAATCAAAAACATCACAAAAAATTAGGGAAAATGCATAAGTGCCCCCCCAGCCTATGCCCGAAATCCCAGAGACACACCTAACCTTTACTAAGGTCCTATTACCCCCCCGAACTTATTTTATATGTAATATTCTACCCCTTTTTGGCCTACGTGGCACTATCTT
>JAJONQ010003385.1:0-24639 GCA_036250385.1 Solanum microdontum | reverse complement strand
TCCTACTCCTATGTTTTGAGACTTTAGCTTGCAATTGTATTTTGACTATGAGGGGAGCCGGTAGTATGTCATGGCCCCTGTCCTATCTATGTATGTAGAGGTGTGCGTTGGACAAGTATTTTGTAAATGAGCTTGACTCTTGTTCTATGATGTCATTTTGAAATGGTTTGCCCGTAGTCCCTATTTCCCGTTAATTAATGTGGAATGTACTTCCGCGACCGATGAAGTGTGATGACAAGTTTGAGAGGCTTGTTTGGGGTTCCTTCTGGTTCCTCATTCGCCATGTCACGTCTAGGCCTTAGGCTTGGGTCGTGACAATTTATATCTTGAAGACACAAGAGAAAGATTAGGAGAGGGACTTTATAGAGCTAAACTCTACGGCACGACTTAAGAGTAATGAAAGAAGTGAAATTTCCTAAACATCTTATAGCCTCTCACTCATAAATGTGGTGCGCTTCACACTCATGAACAAGACTTTACTAGATGTGGCTTATGAGACGTCATCCTAGAATCATTCTAAACCTTGTGCTCTGATTACCAAGTTTGTCACGACCCACGGGTACCCCCTTAGATGTAACATGGCACATAAAACCCCGAAAGGCACAATGTAAGCCACTTAGCAAATCAAAACATAAAGAAATAGAACAATAAGAGTAAAACACATTTCAAGTCTTAAACCGTTTTTCATAAAAGTAAACTGGAAGTCTAGACTTGTCTCAATTAGCCATCTATTACAATCCTTGAACCAAATTGGGTCACTGCCCAAGACAACATAAATCCAAAAGTGAAAGTACAGGAATGAAACTACAATGATAATGTCCATCCTCGAATCTTGAGGAATCACCACAAGCAAGGAGAATAGTTGAATCCAAGCTTGAACCAAATGATCACCGCCTTAAGAACCAGACCCTACACTTGGGGAAAATGTAGGAGAATATGGGTTAGTACAAAAATACACTAAGTATGATAGTCATGTATAAAATCATGAAAACATGCAAAATGGTCATTTTAGTTGAATGCATGCAGTTTACTACGTTAAAGCATCATTTTAAAGACAATGGAAAAGCATAAGTAATAAGCATAACCAACTCATACATCATAATATCATCAAAGGAACATGCCATAAATAGCCTCAAAGTATACTTGTGCAATATATGTATAAGATCCCATAATCTCACCCATACCAAGTAAACCTTCTTAAGAAGACTTAGTTCATTAGTCATATTGGGATCAAGCCTTAATCGACATAGACCATGTGAGCTTACACAGAATTCGGTGTTACCCACACCAAAAAGGGTTGTCCTACTTACTTAAGGTAACACAATGGTTTGTTAGCTTTTAGGTGGATCCACTAGCTAAGTATCCTACGAGGCATGTAGTTATGGGATAAGGAGATTGTTAGTAGAAACCCTAATTCAACTTTGGTAGAAGGTCCCATTGGAAGTCGGACTCAACTTATGTAAAAGCTTCCATCTCATAGTCAATATCCACTCGGTGCTAAGAATTACTTCCCATGGATTACATATTTAGTCTTGACTTAAGTTCATATTTATGAAAGAATGCCATGACACTCAATCCAATATAATTCATAAGATTGCTCACAGATTCAATAGATGAGAATGGCCTTTCAACCTTAGAATCGTCATATTGTCAGAAAACATTTCACATCATATAATATTCATGCACAAGTGTGTACATGAGGATAACTTCCAACAACACAACAACTAGATCATAATCATATTCACTTTACTCTCAAAGTGTTCATAAAACATATATCTAAATCTCATAATCATGCACAATTCTCATACTTTGCCCTTCAAGGACCATATATCACAATCCATCAACACATCTAGAATTACTAAATTAGACATGAAAGATAACATAATTCAAGTAGTTCAATTATTATATGCATAATCCTATCATATTCTACTTGCATCCATCAATACCCACACTTTGAGATCCAAATTGGGAAAATGGGGGAATTCATGGATTCTTGGGGAATTCAAGATAAAACCATATAAAATCATCAATATATTCATAATGAAACATAATTCAATCATTAAAAATGAATTTGAACGGAATCCATGAGATTGAAGTCAAACCCTAACTTTTGGGGTTTCTAGCTTTGAAATTGGGTGTTTTGAAGGGGCTCCAAGGATGAAAACTATCCATGGATGAAAAGCTACCATACCTTAGTTATGGTTCTCCAAATAATTTTAGTGAAAAAAGCCTTGTTTCTTCAATCCCTAGCTTCAACTTTCCTCTTCTTCTTCTTTGAGATCTAGAGAGAGAAATTTTGAGAGAAGATGAACTTTTGGGATTTGATTTGGGGGCTTTGGAAATAATGGGTTGAATGGGTGTATAAAAGTAAGGCAAAATGACTTCACTTTTATAGGACTTAAAAAGGAAATACCCAAAAACACCCCTCACTTTAAGTGAGTTGTCAGGGACCACGTAGGGATCCACGAGTCATGGTCATGGCCATGAGTCGTGGTCCCATACTTGGTCTTGAGGCAGTGGCATGGAAACAATTTCCTTTCGCTCACAAGCCCAAGGCATCTTCACGAGGGGATCCACGAGCCGTGGAGCAAGCCAAGAGTCATAGTCCCTCTCGTAGACCTTGAGGCAGTGGCTAGTCCAAGCCACCCTCCATGGCCATTCCACTAAGGCAAGTTCAAGACCACTCCCACGAGCCGTGAAGTGGCTCTTGTGGAGGGGTCACTTTTAAGGGATCCTAAGGAGGCTACTACCTCCACCTCCATGAGTGGCACCATAACTCGTGGTGCCCACTATGGGTCGTGAGGACCCTCGTGGTCTTGGTGGGCAGTGCCTTGGCCAAAATGGACAGCCTTGGCCCTTGCCCATTTTCCTTGGCCTTTGCCCATTTTCCTTGGCCCTTGACCTTCTCTCTTGATGTTAACCCGCACGTTTTAGCTATAGTTTAGTCTACTAGTATCCGGAGTGTTACACCTGCTTACCTTTCATAAAAGATGCAGGCCAAATGACGTCTGTACATGGAATGTACGAGAATGTGAGGGGAAATCCAAATACAAGACATAGGCTTAAATTGGAACTGAAGAAACACTTACTTCCTCTTAACCCAACTCAAGGATACTCAACTTACTCAACTCATTTTAATATAAAGTAGTAATACATATGCATTATAAAGAAAAGCTTTTAAAACAGTAGATAACAACTCGATTTATTAGAAAATACAATATACTTAGTTTATATGCAAGTATACAAAATAAACTTTGTTTGTATATGAAAATACAAAATAAACTCTGTGGGAAATTTTCTAACCGACAACCATCACTATGAGTTATGTGATATTACAGTGTCTAGCCCACGCTGTCAGAACTGTCCTATACTTTGTCGGGGCATAGGACCTACTAACTAAGTGGATCCACTAGTCTATTCAAAAAAGTTATAAGGAATAATCTAAAAAGTATAACCCTTTCTACCAATGTTGGCTACATGGTTTATGAGGGTTGTGAGTTGTTAGAACTCTCCCCCATATCGGTGCTCAATAGTACTCCCAAAATATAACTTAGCTCATTATGTTTTAAAGAAAACATTTCCTCTTCCTCAACTTTGAGATTATTACTCAAAAGGTTTTCTCTTAAAAGAGATAGTACTCAAAACTGCTCATGAACTCTTTTAGAAATCGGTGTTTCCTCTTTTCTTAAATGTTAAAACATTTTTCTTCGGAATAATTATTTCCCATATATCATTTTAAAGAAAATGAACTCAGCTCTACTCTTCCTCAAACTCAATGCTCATGTCTTAAAACAAGTTTAAAAGATTGTAAAAAGACCTCTTAAAATGACTTGAATAACTCTCAACACGTGACTCTTAGCTCTACCTTGAATTTTGAATTATGGATTCAAGGTTATGATTCAATTTACGAACTATTTCTAGCTGCTTAGAAGTAGTTTAGAGTTATTAGGATCAGCAGGGAGTAAATGTATACTTTAGAAGAACTTGAACGGAGCAAACGATAGAAAAAGGGTGGGGGCAGGCAACCCTACCGCACAGCTGACGCGGGTCGCCAGTCCCTTAACTTCAGAGAGCTCATTTTGGCGCACCACGCCAGACCTGCTAGCGCATCTGGAGCGCGCCACTCCAACCCTCCCCCAGATCATCCCGATGAACTTTTTTTCTCATTTTCTGACCCTAATTCGTCTAGAATCGATTTCTTTTCTCAAATTCTCCTTAGATTCAATCAGCCAATACAAGTACACGAGAATCTACTCAAAAACAACTATCAAACTTAATATAATTATCTCAAGAACTCATCAAACCCATCCTAATTCAAGAACGAAAGAAATTCTTCAAGAACACTAATCAAGAACTCCAATCCTTCTACTTTGAGAATTAAGTTGTGTTAAAATATCATGATTGGCGTGTGGGTAAACGAACCTAACACTATGAGAACTCACATACCTCTTAGGGATTAAACCCTTGACCAAATAACCATCGATTCACAAGAAAACTTGATGAACGCCTTGACTTTTCTCCTTTTCTCCTCTTATAGAACTCTTCACAAAACCTTAATCATATATGGGATTTGTAAAACTGATTCAATTCAGATTTGACCCCAAAATAATACCTAAAGTCGTTTTAATCTACTTTGGTAAAGAAAAGACCAAAATACCACTCACTAATTCTGGTAACTTTCCTTAACTGGAAAGGCAGATTTCAAATGATAAAATTTTCCTCATCCGAACTCGAAAATTACCAAACTTGGTGGCGTTGGAAAGAGGATTCCAATATCTTTTGTTTGATATCTTATGGGTCATCTAACTCATCATGTACTTAAAGTTATGGTCATTTCAAGTTGACCCAAAAGTCCTAACTTAACATAACTTGCAAAATTTTCAATTTGGCTCTTTCCAAATTAGTTCTTTCTAAATTTAGTTATTTCTAAGGCAGGATGTTACAAAAGGATTCATAAGCTTGGAAGGTTTTCTCGCCTAAGTTGAATCAAGAATAAGGAGCTATTCTAATTAACTTTATCTTGGATAGGCTACTTTATTGTGTTTTTCCATGGATAATAAGATGATTATGATTAATGAGTATTCCGTGGTATTTTTTCTTAGCACCGAGAGGATATTGAGATGGAAGCTCTCCTGTAGTTGAGGCCAGGTTTTTAGTTCAATCTCCCTATCCCATAACTATGTGCCACCATAGGTTTATCTTAGATACACATTATCTAGTGGATCCACCTAAGCTAGAAGTTTATGGTTCTTACCTTGGGAAGTAAGGACTTCTCTTTTTGGTGTGGGATAGACACCAGATTCCATTTTATAGATCACATAGTCTATGTCGGTTAAAGGTAAATCTCCCACAATAATGAACTAAGGTTACTTTCTAAAAGTATCTCAAATGTGTTTTTAAAGATGTTTAGCTTGCATTGATCATGATTATGATTCATTTTTCTAACATGTTATTTTATTATTTAGCTTGGTCATTTTGGTCATTGCATGTCATGTAAAGTCATTTTAGCATGATTTCATAACTCTTATGCATTGATATCATACTTGGTACATTCCATGTACCAACGCATACCTGTGTCGACATTGTTTCACTAATGTAGGCTCTGACGTTCCTACCTCTCATACTTGTGGCTAGTGATCCTGTAACGACTTGTTCCCGTCATTACACAAATGCCAATGGGGGGAAATTTGGGACCGGAAACGTTTTCGTAGTATTTGGATTTTCCCAACCTAGTCTAGATTTGGATGAAATCGGAGTGTTTAAGGTGTAGGGAAATATGGTAATAATCGGGGCAATTAATTTTGATTTTGACTACATGAGTAGTTAGATAACTCGTTAATGAATCCGTATGACTTTACAAAATTGAATTCGGGCGAGTAGAACTCCCGCAATCGATCTTAGCATGAAGGGTATTTTTCTGAGCGTCGTGGGTTAGAGGTGTGTTGTGAAATGGGGATTTTAGAATTCTTTAAATAGCTCACTATTTCGTACAAGCCACTCTGGCGGTGCTTTTTGTGGCTCTGGCGGGGCCGGTGCAGCAGGGTGAGGGCTGTTGTGGTGGGTTCGACGTGACTTAAGGTCGTAAATAAACCCTAAACAACCTCATGCTGCACTTTTCAATCTTTAGAGCTAAGGAACGAACCCTGAGCGACTCTTAAGAGTTTTTCAACATTCTTGAGCCTAAAGGTAAGCTTTTCACTCCATGAATCAGTCTTTCGATCCGTAGAACGTAGTGAAATGGGTAATTAATGATGGGGGAGGATTTTGATCTAGATTCTATGGTGGAAACAGCCCTATTTTGGGATAATTGAGATCATGGGTTTGATCTAGGGTTCATAGAATTGTCAGTAATCTGGGTATTTAATGTATGTTTATTGATTCCCCTATTGTATTGATTGTTTGTAGACCAAGAACAAGCGGAACGAATTCATAAAGGGAAGGATCAAGTTTCTTAGGGTTTCAAGCTAGTTTCGAGGTAGGTGATGGTTGTGATTCTATGATTGTGTGATGTACGTTTGTTCTTGCTTCATTATGATACTTGTATGTATGTGAATGTTGCATGATTAATCACACTTGTTGTAAATGAGATATATGAATGATGAATGCCATGAATCATGACTTATTGTATGAACTTGAGAAGATACTTGTGATTGTGATTTTGGTGTGTTGAATGGATCGGTTGCCACGTTCCGGCATAACTAATTGGGATCGGTTGCCATGTTCCAGTATAAACTTTGGATCGGGTACCACGTTCCGGTATGCTAACTGTTTGGGCTTGGGTTGCATGAGAGGACCAATGAGTTGTTATAATTGTGAATATTGTTGAGCATGTGATAATTGATATTGTATATGTTCGATATTTTACATGTTTATAATGTTGTATTGACTTGCTTATGTTACACTTAGTGGGATTGCCGCGTGATCCTACAAGTACATTATGGTTGTGTACTGATACTGCACTTGCTCTTATTTTTGTTGAGTACAGGGCATCTTCAAGCGGATACTGACAGACCTCGCTTAGAAGATCAGTGATCGTCGTTCGAATTCACGGGTGAGCCAATTCTACTGGGATGTCGTGAGTTCTCTTTCCATCTACGTCCACATTTCTGGACTTAGACATTTCTATTAGTTATTAGTACATTAGTTTGGGGTTGCATCCCTTCTTGTTTAGACTTGTTGAACTGTAGATGTTTTGGTACATTGACTTTCAGGTTCTAGGTGTATTTTCCGCATTGTTTAGTTCGTTGTTAGACTTCTGTTGGATTTTATGGGAACTCCATATTTATTTCCTTAGTATTTAACTTGCTTTCGTAACTTAAATGCCTTAGTTTTAGATTAGTTGTTTGGTTTCGATTGTAGTATTGGTTCTCCCAACGGAGAGTTAGTGTGGGTGCCAATCACGATGGTCTGGGTCATGACAAAGTTGGTATCAGAGCCTAGGTTCATTGATCTCGATGTACCAACATGAGTCTAGTAGAGTCTCGCGGAATGATATGGGGATGCCTTTACTTTTCTTCGAGAGGCGATAGGACTTTAGGAAATCTCTCTATTTTTCTCTTGTCTCCTTTCGTGCTATAACTTGATTCCAATTGATATCTTTCGATTCAAATTGGTATATATCATCCTTCACTCTTCTATTCTCAGATGGTTAATACAAGATACAACGGTGTCAGGCCCATAGCTTTCGTCAATGCTCCAGCTAAGGAATCTGCAGCGAGAGGTCATGGTCGAGGCAGGGGTAGAAGAAGAGCTATGGGTAGAGGCCATGGAAGAGTAGCGCCTGCTTGGAATGGAGCTCCTATTGAGAATGCCCCTGTGAATGAGAAACCTCATGCGTATCATGAGGATATTGAAGAGGAGAATGTTGAGGATGTGAGACAAGAGAAAGAGGTACAGGCTGAGACAATTGATGTTCCCCACATAGACCCAATAATAGCTCAACAGATCATGTCATTCTTGAAAGGGTTGGTTGGTCCTGGAGTGCTTCCTTCTATTCAAGCAACTCAAGCTCCTACTAATCCTCATATTGCTAGCAATGCGCCCAAGTTGGGTGGGACTAGAGGTAATGATGCTTTCTTCCGTCCTTTGTTGGGTTCTGTTATGACTAGTGCATGAAATGTTAACTAAGTTTTTGAAGCTAAAACCTCATGTCTTTCTTGGTTCTGAGAATGAGGATTCTTATGAGTTCATCTTAGATTGCTATGAGAGCCTTCATAAGTTGGGAATTGTCCATCAACATGGGCTTGAGATTGTGTCCTTCCAACTTCAAGGTGAGGCTAAATACGCTACTCAATTGGTGACTACTGAGGAAGAGAGAATCTAGTTATTTATTAGGGAACTAAATTCTAATTTGCAAGTATTATGTGTTCATATGATTTCTGCATGGAGGAGCTTTAATGAGGTAACATACTATGTTAAAAAAGTGGAGGGGGGTGAGCCGAGACGGTCAGGCTAAGGCATTAGCAAAAAGGGCCAAGAACTCGGATAACATTCAAGGTTCTATTCCAAAAGTTCAGGGTGGCCAATGCTAGCAGCCAAGCCGGATAACTATTCTTGTATGTGACCGGATGGCTAATGTGTTATTTGATTCGGGTTCTACCTATTCTTATGTATCCGTGCGATTTGCCTAATTACCTGAATTTCCAACAATTATATGCATCCTAGATCAAACCCATGATCCCAATTATCCAAATTAGGGTTGTTTCCACCATAGAATCTATAACAAAACCCTCCCCCATCAATATTCACCCATTCTATTACGTTCTACGGATCGAAAAATGGATTCAGGGAGTGAAAAACTTACCTTTAGCCTTAAGAATGCTGAAAACGAGTAGGAGTCGTCTGGGGTCGTTCCTTAGCTCTAAAAGTCAAAAAGTTCATAATGAGGTCGTTTAGGGGTTTATTAATGACTTTAATTTGCGTCGGGCCCGCCACAGCGGCCTTGCCAAAGCCGCAAAACCCAGCGTTAAAACGGCATTCTCGAGGCAGAGAGTTATTTTAAGAATTCCAAAATTCCCATTTCACAACACACCTCTAACCCACGACGCTCATAAAATACCATTTATGCTAAGATCAATTATGGGAGTTCTACTCGCCTGAATTCAATTCTGTAAAGTCGTATGAATTCCTTAACAAGTTATCTAACTACTCATGTAATCAAAATCATAAATGATTCACCCGATTGTTACCAAATTTCCCTACACCTCAATGACTCCAATTTTGTCCAAATCTGGACAAGGTTGGGAAATCTCAGGTTACTACGAAAAAGTTTTCTGGCCCTAGTTCTTTCCCCATTGGCTTTTCCATACGACGGAAATCAGGTCGTTACAATAGATACCAATTTACCCATAACTCCTCCCCGTGTGATCAACTAGGAAACACTGCCTAAAGTAATGGTAGAGTAGTATCTGAACCGTCGAATTACTGGGGATACTTGTATCACATGCCCTTCATACCGAATTTCATACCCCCTAAGGGTTTCACAATTCCAACATCAAACCAACCAATTGAATACCTACACATCCTCCCTTACAATGCCTTAATGAGGTCATCTCACTACTCGAGTGATAAATATTATTGTATGTAACTTAACTACAACAAAAGTCATTCCCAACAACTACCAAATTTGATCGTACACACTTCTACTACATGTTATCAAGGATCTTGACACAATCATCTGGACGAATCCTTTAGCACTTAAGCATGATAAAATCCTAAATCAAAACTCACCATAATTAGAGGTGAACCTAAACCAGCCAACACATAATCATAATACCCAAACAATCATAGTTCTTATCAACATCTCCATCTCACAACCCAATTTCCCATGAGTTTAAGCTATAAAAATTTGATCCTTAGACATCAAATATTCATCGAGGGATATGCCGAAGCATACAAACCCTCCAACAACTCTATCGAAATGCTAGAATTAGTAATTGTAGATTACCACTTAAGAACAGTAGAATTAGACCCAATGATCCCTCATTCAACTACACATAATCGATACATGACCTCGACGACTAGAGGAAAATTAAGATTATCGGATAACCACAAATACGCATGGTAGCTCTTCTATAAATTCTCATAAGCAAGGTGGTACATGTAGACCCACTAAAATACTTTAATAACTCCAAGACAACACCAATTATGTCATTCGGAATAACCAAATCTTCCCAATCTTCCCACTCAACCAAGAGAACATCGCAGGATTTGGTACCCCTAATCCACCACTAGGGATCCACCCACAAAAGTGAAAACAGACGAGAGCATAGCTAGTGAATCATACTCACATAACTAACAACCATTATAAACACTTCGACCATTTACCTTATTATAACCCAACACTTTTAAATGAAACCTTTCTTAGGTACTTTAACAATCAATAGTAGTAAACTTACGACTTAACCCAGGTGTAAGTCCTTTAAAATGCTCAATACCGGATACAATTGATCATTTCTCACCTTGCCAATTCATACCTTGACAAAATACATCACCACGAATATAGACTCACCATGAAAAATCTGAATTGTAATTTTCACCATATAACACAATCCCTTTCTCTATCAACATTAGCTTGTACCTTAAAGACTTTTTATGAATTCATGGATCTCCGTTTATCATTGATTGCATCTTCATCGATCTTACCATATATTTCGCTAAAATTTCAATCATACTCATTACTAGACTCAAAAAAAACCAAGTACTTGTCATCACACTCAAGCTAATGTTCGCACACTCCTTTCTCAAGTCTTTTTCGATAGTTTTTGACCCATCTGATGGACTTGTGACACTATTATCATAGCCACAACAAAACGAATGAAATCACACGTCTCTGAACCCAATTATCTACCCCTCTGAAGATATCTCGTTATCCTTTGCAATCAAATAAAATATTCTTCCTCTCGCCTCTATCTAAAGGTTATACTACATCCCACTATCTTTCTTCATCATGACCCTATCTCTTTTAAATTCTATTCGAGTGGTGTCCCACCATCTCTTAAAACTTTCCATACAACCACGTTACTCACCAAATATTAGGAAACCACAACCTTAGGTACTCGCAAGTCGTAATTACTATACAAAATTTGTTTAATCAACAATCTCATTATATAGTTGCATCCCATCACAATCCATCGTGAACTCTTATTACCATTACGCTCCATCATCCTTGACTATCACTACGAAGTCAACATTTTCATCATTACGACACTTCAAACTCACGTGTACTCATTATACACACTTTTCAGAGGACTTACCCAATTTATACACACTTTTTTACTAAAATACTTCAATTTACTTCACCCAAGTATACTCATTGGGACCTCCTTATCCATAGGCTTGTCATTCCGATATCAATCCACTCCTTTATGGCTTAAGATAAAATCAACAGTCCTCATACTACCCTCCTTCTTCTTAACAAACAAGACAGGAGCACACCACGGGGAAGCACTAGGACGGATGAAACCTTTATCAAGAAGCCCTTGGATTTGAGCTTTAAGCTCTCTCAATTCTGACACCACATGAATAGATTCAATAGAGGGGGATTCGACCTCAACATCCCGAATATGAGCCAATTACGTACGTCAAACAATCCTGCCTCACCAGTTTCTTACCCCGCACGAAAGATATGACCTTAGCTGACTTAGGCTTGTACCCCCTTCCCACTCTAACCTTTCCCTACCCGGGATCTCTAGAGTTACCGACTTAGTATTACAATTAAACCTAATATAATAGGGGGGACAACCAAGTCATGCCTAAGATTATATCAAGTCAGTCATATCCAGCATAACCAAATCAACTCAACTTTGAAAATCCATAAACACAACAGGACAACACGATATACATGGGTGACTATGTTTGACTCTTCAACTGGGGTAGTAACATGGATGGGGGCATCAACTATATCACAAACCACATCAAATCACAAGGCAATTGAACGTACACATACGAATAAGTAGAACCCGAATCAAACAAAATAATAGTCATTCGGGCACAAACAAGAGTAGCTCTTGTGACCACTGCATCACACCCTCAAACTCGGTCTTACCTAGAAAAACATAAAACTGAGCCATGTCCTCTTGACGAGCAACCTCATTATCTTGTTGCACTACTCCTCTACCTGAATTACCATTTCCCCGGCCTCCACGGTCTCACTGATTTCCTCCTCATACGCTCAGGTTCTCCACAATTTAACACATTTTACAACTTATATTCGATTGCTGAACAATGAATTATATCGCGGGGGTTCGTTCGGGAACTATTCAGGGTCCATAATTGTGTCTAGGGAAAACAGGTTGAGGTTCTGCCTCGTCTCATCCCGCTTTGGCAGGAAAATTTCCGCACTGGCGGCCTCGCCTTGGCGGGAAGAATCCCTCCCCAGCGGCCATAACGAAAACAGAACCCCTGCCAATAATTTTCTGGGGTTCTTTTCTTTTCTAAATTCCACAAAGGTTCCCAGCTTTACTTAGCAATTTTAGAATAATCCTCATAACTAGGATAATCATTGTCTACCCCCAGTCAATCCCACGATACACAAACTAACTCATTCTTGTCAATTCAGCAGCACAACCCACACATCCCCAAGATACACCCAGACACTCACACAATCCTAAGTCAAGATCTTCCTTTCATAACGAATTTCACGATACTCAAGTATTTACAACTTGCATAACTTCAACGACCAGGCCAACATATTGTACATATCAAAGTTCAGACACACATTTATTGTGCACATAATGACCTCATCATGTTCAAGCTATTACAACTTCACATTGGCAGTTAATTCAGACAACCAGACGCATGCATTCAAAGTTTCCAAGATACAATTCACGGATAAGTCCAAATTCTTAATTAATTATTTCGCTCCATGGATGACCATTCCTGATCATCAATGCATTCACACCACCCTTAGGGCCAGATACCAATTGGAATCTTCTCAATTTCCAATTTGCTTTGCTTGTGCCCCCTCAATCATGACTAGGGCATCTAGTTCACTTCGTTGAGATACCAATTGGAATCGGGAGATACCAATTGGACTCAACTCATACCACAAGCGACAATAATAGCTAGAGAGCCCCACAAAACTGCTAATTTCAATCATAGAACTTGGTCGAACCCAATTCTTAACCGCCTCAATCTTTAACTGATGGTAACCACTTTTGTTGCTTCAGTTCGGACCATAGAGTGAACGAGGAAAGTTACCAATTTGTATCACCCAGTTACCATTTGGATTCAAGTCATAGCACGAAGGAGTAGAAAGAAATGAGTTTCTCATAAAGTCTAACAGCCTCTCGAAGAAAAGTACAGACGTCATCATACCGTTCCGTAGGACTCTACTAGACTCGGTTTGGTACAATGAGATCAACGAACCTACGGCTCTGATACCAACTTTGTCACGACCCAGACCATCATGATTGGCACCCACACTAACCCTTCTATGGGAGAACCACTACCACAACTCAAACCAAGCAACTAAACCAAAACTAAGGCATGTAAGTTCACGAAAGCAGGAAAATACTAAGGAAATAAATAGAGTTTCCATAAACTCTAACAAAAGTCTAACAAAAATAACTAACAATGCGGAAATTCAACCCCTAGAACCTGAAAGTCAATGTACCAAAACTCTACTAACGAAAAGTCCAAGAACAAGGGGTACAGCCTCGAAACTAAATAACACCTTAAACCAATAGTCTGAGTCTAAAAAGAATGGACTTAAACAAGAGATATGCATAGCAGCCTGAAAGAACTAGCTCACCCTTGAATCCGGTCACGCTCAATAGTAACCTAGTTGTGGTCTATCAATAGCTGCCGGAAGATGCCCTCTACTCAACAAAAATAAGAGCAAGTGCAGTATCAGTACACAACCACAGTGTACTGGTAGGATCATCATCAACATATACGAACAATGAACAACTTCATGATTCTCACATATCACAGTTATATCAATTTAGAGCAACATACCGTCTTCCAATATCAATCATCATTAGATATGAACGAACTCATCACAAGTAGATACACAACACAATTCAATGGTCCTCTCACGGAACCCAATTCAATGGTCCTCTCATGGAACACAAACCCAAACAGTTAGCATGCCGAAACGTGGCAATCTGATCCCATATTTATGCCGGAACGTGGCAATCCAATCAAAGTTAGTTATGCCGGAATATGGCAATTCGATACATAATTATGCCGAAAAGTGGCAACCGATCCCAGTTAGTGTGTCGGATCGTGACACCCGCCCATCCAACAAACCACAATCACAATCACTATGTATATTCTCACAATTATACAACAAGAGGTGATTCATGACATACAATTATTCAATTATCCTTATTTACAACAAGTGTGATCAATAATGCAAAATTCGCATACATACATGTATCATAATGAAGCAAGAATAAACATACATCACACAATCATAGAATCACAACCATCACCTACCTCGAAACAAGCTTGAATCCCCTAAGGCACTTGCATCTCCCTTTTTGAGATTCTTTTTGCTTGTTCTTGGTCCACAAACAATCATGATAACACGGGAATCAATAAACAATCACTAATTACCCGAATTACCAACAATTCTATGAATCCTAGATCAAACCCATGATCCCAATTATCCAAATTAGCTTTGTTTCCACCATAGAATCTATAACAAAACCCTCCCCCATCAATATTCACGCATTCTATTACATTCTACGGATAAAAAAACTGATTCGAAGAGTGAAACCTTTAGCCTCAAGAATGGTGAAAAATGAGTAGGATTCTCATGGGTCGTTCCTTAGCTCTAAAAGTCGAAAAGTGCATAATGAGGTCGTTTAGGGGTTTATTGACGACTTTAATTCGCGTCGGGCCCGCCACAGCGGCCACCACCCCACCACAGCAGCCTAGCCAAAGCGGCAAACCCAGCGCCAAAGCGGCATTCTCGAGACAGAGAGTCATTTTAAGAATTTCAAAATTCTCATTTCACAACACACCTCTAACCCACGACGCTCAGTAAATACCCTTTACGCTAAGATCGATTCTGGGAGTTCTACTTGCCCGAATTCAATTTCGTAAAGTCGTATAGATTCCTTAACGAGTTATCTAACTACTCATGTAATCAAAATCATAAATGATTTACTTGATTTTTTCCAGATTTCCCTACACCTCAATGACTCTAATTTCATCCAAATCTGGACAAGGTTGGGAAATCTCTAGTTACTACGAAAAAGTTTTCGAGCCCCAGTTCTTTCCCCATTGGCTTTTCCATACAACGGAAATCAGGTCGTTACAATCTGACAAAAAAATACTTAACTTAAGTTATTTCTCAAGTAATCTCTTTCTTTTCTTAAAAAAAAATAAAGATAATTAATATATATGAAATAAGTTAAAAATAAAAATACGGTTGTGGATATTTTTTATTTTGTTTAAAATAAATTAATTTTAGTTTTTTCTGTAAATTAGTTTAAAATAATTGCAGGTTATCAATATTATGAACTATTGAAAATCAGTTCCTTTATTGTTGGAGATATTTCCATTTATTTAGATTATAGTTTTTTATATTATTTTTTGTTTCGAATTTTTTTGAAAATAACTAACAAAATTCATTTTTTAAAGCAGTAGAAATTTAAGGTAAAATATAACTAATTAGATAGATAATCATCAATGTAATTTTAAAACCGATAGAATATGAATTTCTAAAAAAACAGTAATATTATAAAAATCTCTAATATTAAAATAAAATTAAAAAACAGTAAAAGCACTAAAATAACTGCAAATTTTGAATTTTTAAAAAGCGGTAAAAGTTAAAAGCAAAAACTAAGATTTTAAAGTTGAAAGCAAAAAAAAAGTCCTTTTATGCTTGTAACTTTATTTTTATTTTCGGAATTTAAATTAATATAATAATTAAGATTATTATTATGATAATATTTTTTAAAATTTAATAATAATAATAATAATTATTATTATTATTATTATTATTATTATATTCATGGTTCATAAAAATATGCTCCCATGTTTTTGACCAACCAATTCCAAATTGGTTCTGTAAATGGTGGACTTTATATGGTCCCTCGATAAAGTATTTACCAGAACCTTTTAAAAAATTATATTCTGAGTGGGTGGACATCTCCCCTAAACTTATAAGTTTAGAACAAGATAATATATTCTTTGAAGGTATGTCCTTAATGTATTTTTTTCATAGGATTCTCAATTCCCTGGATTATGAAGTGGTCCGTAGAGTTTAATAATACCTCTGATGGGTTTCCATGTCTACAGAGAATAATATTGCCTTACTGACACTCAACATATTAATATTATGATCAAGCAGTAAAATTATGCTAACATTTATATGAGCATATAAGGAGAACAAATTACTTCTCTTCATGATAATGTTGATAAACTACTTTCTAGACTCAATTCCAATAATAAAGAAAAAGAGAAAGTAGCCAATACCAGTATCCAACCTCCCCCGGAGATCGGTGATTTCAAGATAAAAAACTTTTCAGATTTGGAAAATCTCTTAGAAAAGAGATTCAAAGGCTGTAGTCTGAAGCCTTTGGAGGTTGACAATCTTTCAGGAGGAGAAAGCAGTCATAAAAAAGAGTTTTCTGGTGATATTAATAAAGTCTTTGAAAAATATATAAGAAAACCGGTCCAAAGGATGTATTACAATCCTAGACCTACTCCTCAGGATGTGCTCTTGGAAGAGCCTTGGACTTTTAATAACTATAGGTGGTATAGTTTAACACAGTTTCTTTTATGAATATCATAAAGAATAGATCTACTGTTAAAAACAATAGAAAAGAAGAATATGATATACCTCAACATCTTGATCTACTTAATAAGTGGACTATTCCGAAAATACCTCCCAGGATTATATACCAGATGGGAACGTTTGAGGAACTTGGCCTCAAACAAGTGGTTAAAATCACTGAAGAAACTATCACTATTGATAGTGATCATCAAACTTTTAGATTTTTATCTAAAAATGATCTGGCCCCTTATAGGGATATTTACAGATTCATGCATATTGGTTTGGTTCAATTGGCATTTAAGCCCCTTACATTAAGAGGTCTACCAAAAAGCTTTACAACAGCTTTAAGAGATGGTAGAAATCAAAATTGGAAGAAATCCCTTATAGGGACTATACAAACTAGTCTAGCTTATGGACCGATTTATTTTAATGCTTATCCTAATTTACAGATATCTTTGCAGGATGAGAATTCATTAAGTTCCCTTATGCTTATTGTTAAGCTTCATGGTTATGATTATATGCCTGGAACTGAAGTTGTTTGCATATGCTACAGGATTTATTATAAACTCTTACATACTCTGAATCCTATGTGTAAAATGATTGATTTTAAAAATGAAACTATTCTTATAGAAATCAATTTTGGTAAATCTAAGGTTATTACCAGAAGGCTTATCCAGTGGGACGAAATTGATTTCCCACAGGAATGGGTTATTGAAGGTGCAGCCCAACCAAAAAATAATATTAATGATGAGGTTTCAGAAATTGAACAGTTTAATGATGGAACTATTAAAATTATTTTCTGACTCTAAAGTTATGCATAATAGAATTGATAATCATAGCATGTCTTCTAGATTTTCTAGATCTAGCTCTTTGTATATCTCTCCTATTGATTATATTGTTCAGGTTCCATCTCGAGCATCTACTTCTCAGATTAGAGAAAATTATAGATGTGGCAATATTAAAATTGACAAGGATAATATTGCTAGGCCTATGTCCAGGCCCAGCTCGGACTTAGATATAACTGAGTCTGAAATAAATTTTTCAGATGGATTTTCCACATAAAAATTATTTTATGATGACTGAAAAACATATTAATTTCAGTCTGGGTTCACTGGCAAGAGAAAAGATTTCTAAAGAATTTCAGAAATCTAGATGGAAACCTTTCAGAAAATGGTTTTTTAAAAATTTTAATAAAGAAGAACATATAGGTTTTCAAGAAGAATTTTATACTGATCTTATTGAATCAAAGTATAATGTTTTAATTGCTTTTGTTCCATAGTTTATGACCAAGCATGTTCATAATTATATCTCTATGATAGAAAGAGATTTTACTTTAAGTACTGGGGAAGTTACAAAATATGGTTTTCCTCCTTTAAAATCTTTTTAAATTAAAAAGGACGATAATATTGTTCAATTTAATGCTCTTTCAAAATTATTTAAAGATAATACTGCTTTACTGACTACTCTACATATTAACAGTATGATCAAGCAGCAAAATTATCCTAACATTTATATGTGCATATTAGGAGAACAAATTACTTCTCTTCATGATAATGTTGATAAACTACTTTCTAGACTCAATTTTAATAATAAAGGAAAAGAGAAAGTAGCCAATACCAGTATCCAACCTCCCCCGGAGATCAGTGATTTCAAGATAAAAGACTTTTCAGATCTAGAAAAATCTCTTAGAAAAGAGATTCAAAGGTTGTACTCTGAAGCTTTTGGGGGTTGACAATATTTCAAGAGGAGAAAACAGTCATAAAAAAGTGTTTTCTAGTGATATTAATAAAATCTCAGAAAAATATGCAAGAAAATCGGTCCAAAGGATGTACTACTATCCTAGACCTACTCCTCAGGATATGCTCTTGGAAGAGCATGAACATATTATAATTAATAGTTATAATGGAAAGGAAATCTATTAATGGAACATAAATGGTTATACAGATAGAGAGATTTATACAACTCTACGTAGAATGATCATGTACAACACTATATGTAAGGCTAACAAGAATAGTGATAAAATTATTGCTGATATGATAACAGCAGGGTTTACTGGACAACTAAAAGGCTGGTGGGATAACTATTTATACCAAGAGCAAAGGGATAAGATCCTTCAAGCAGTAAAACAAGAAGGAGAACATGATTTCACCCAGAATGTTTTGTGTATACCCTTGTTCTTAAAATTATAGAACATTTCTCAGAAAGATGGTCGGATAATAGCGAGACCATAAGAACGTTGCTTCAAAACCTTAGGTGCAAGACTCTCACATCTTTTAGATTCTATAAAGATGTGTTCCTTAGCAGAGTTATGGAATTGCCAGAGTGTAATAGCACCCATTGGAAATCCAAGTTTATAATTACCGGCTCTTTTTGTAGAAAGAGTTAGGAAAACTATTAGAGGAGAAAGCCATAGTATTAACTGTGATGATTATACATATGGGAAACTTATAAGTGCTTGCATACAAGAAGGACTTTGTGTATGCAATGAAATCAAGTTGAATTAACAGATTAAAAGACATCGTCTTAATGAAAGATAACAATTGGGAGAATTTTGTGAACAGTTCGCTCTGGATATCCCTAAAGCAAGTTCCAAATATAAGAAGCATTCTTCCAAGAACAAATCTTCCAGAAAGGATTATAAAGAATGGAAGAAAAGGAGAATTGAAAAGAAAGAAAGAAAAGTTGAGCCTTATAAGGAAAAGTAGAGATTTTATAAATCTAAACAAAAATTTGACAAGTCTGATACTTGCCACAAGTGTGGTAGATTTGGTCATTATGCTAAATATTGTAGAGTCAAGGAAAAGATCAAAACCCTTGATATTGATGATAATATCAAAGAATCTCTTTGCAAGATCATGCTAAATTCTGATCAGAAACTGAATACAGTAGTCATAAGGAGTCCTCTACAAGTGAAGATCTTAAAGCTCTTCACCAGGAAGATTACATGTCTTCAGATGATGATTGTCTACCCTATCAACAAGGGTTAGAATGCGAGAATAAAAGGGAGGAAGATGATCTTTATAAGATCTATTCCCAGTTCAAGGAATTGAGTATTAATGTCATTGATAATGACAAAGTTATAGATCTCTTACAAATTGTAAAAGATTCGAAAATAAGATCTCAGATTATTGATAAAATCAGTAATACCTCCACCTCTAAAAATCATATCACAGAGGATATCCCTACCAAAGAAGGTTCATACACCATGGCAAAAGTTAAGAATCTGTTGTTACAAAAAAGGAAACTTATAAGTTCTCCTACTACTATCAGTGATCTGAAGCAAGAGATTAATCATCTCAAAGAAGACAATCATCGGTTAAAAGAAAAGAATGTCACTATAGAAATTAGACTTGATAATATCGAGAGTCTAAAAGAGATGGATAATAGCTCAGAATCGTCTTCTTATGAAGAAGATAGTAAAGATCTTGATTTTCTAAAAACTCTTAATTTTGGTAATAATAAAGAAGATTTTTTACAAAGTTTGAAAGCTTTCACTTCCCAAAAGTTTTATACTAAAATTACTCTTCTTATAGATTATAATTAACAAAGAGAATTTATTGCTCTTATAAACAGTGCTGTTGATTTAAATTGCATTCAAGAAGGGCTTATTCCTTCAAGATATTTTCATAAAACTACTCATAGCCTCAGATCAGCAAATGGTAGAAAAATGGGAATTGAATATAAATTACCCAAAGCTTTCATATGTAAAGGAAAAAATTGTATTCCTCAAAGTTTTGTCTTAGTAAAAGATATTACTAACCAGATTATTTTGGGAGTTCCTTTTATAAATGATATTTTTCCGCTTACTTATTGGAATAATAAAAAAATTATTGGTACTTGGAATGAAAAACCTTTTATATTAGATTTTATTACAAAACCTTTTACAAGAATGATAAATGAACTATCTTCAAAACTTATTTTAAAAAATAATCAAGTCAGTTTTATCAAAGGAGAAATTAATAGCATTGAGATTGATAATATTCTTCAAAATCTTAAAATACAGGATAAGATTACTATTTTAAAAAATCAGTTCTCCCTTGATATCTGTGGAGATCATCCAAATGCTTTCTGGAACAGAAAAAAACATGTTGTTAGCCTCCCATATGAGGCTAACTTTATTGTGGATGTTATTCCTACGAAAGTAAGACCTTGCCAGATGAATTCAAATTATCTGGAGTTATGCAAGAAAGAAATTAACTCCTTGCTTCAAAAAGACCTTATAAGGCATTCTAAATCTCCATGGTCTTGTACAACTTTTTATGTTAATAAACATGCTGAACAAGAAAGAGGTGCGCCCAGGTTGGTAATTAATTATAAACCTCTTAACAAAGCCTTAAAATGGATTAGGTATCCTATCCCTAATAAAAAGGATTTATTGGATAGAGTCTATGATGTAATTATATTTTCAAAATTTGATCTAAAATCAGGTTATTGACATATTCAGATAGCTGAGTCAGACAGATTTAAAACAACTTTTAACTCCCTATGGGTCAATATGAGTGGAATGTTATGCCATTTGGTTTAAAGAACGCTCCATTAGAATTTCAAAAGATTATGAATGATATTTTCATACCTTACAGTAATTTCATAATAATTTATATAGATGATATTCTTGTATTTTCCAAAAATGTGGAAACTCATTTTAAACACCTTGATCTGTTTAAAAAGATTATTATCCAAAATGGCTTGGTAATATCCAGCCCCAAAATGGCTTTGTTTCAAACCAATGTTAGATTTTTGGGTCATATTATTGAAAGGGGTAATATTAGCCCTATTAATAGAAGCATTGAATTTGCATCCAAGTTCCCTGATATTATGACTAATAAAACTCAGTTACAGAGATTTCTTGGAAGTCTCAACTATGTTGCTCCTTTTATAAAGGATTTAGCCAAGGATACTGCTATTTTATATGACAGGTTAAAAAATAATCCTAAGGCCTGGACCGATAATCATACTAAAGCAGTTAGAAGGATTAAGACAAAGGTTAAAAACCTTCCCTGTCTTACTTTGGCCAACCCAAATTGTGAGAAGACGGTTGAAACAGACGCTTCGGATATAGGATATGGTGGTATCCTGACACAATAATGTCTAGCTAATAAACGTCATTATATTATCCAGTTCTATTCTGATAAATGGAACGATGCCCAGAAAAATTACACCACTATAGCAAAAGAAATTTTGGCAATAGTGAAATGTGTTTTAAAGTTCCAAGGTGATCTTTACAACCAGAAGTTTGCCAATAGTGAAAAGTGTTTTAAAGTTCCAAGGTGATCTTTACAACCAAAAGTTTTTGATAACAACTGATTGCCAAGCGGCTAAATTTATATTTAATAAAGATTGTAGGCATGATGTTCCTAAAAAAATGTTCGCAAGATGGCAAGCTTTCTTAGCACCATTTGATTTTGATATTCATTATAAAAAAGGTTCAGATTATAGTCTGCCTGATTTCCTTACAAGAGAATACTTAGACTAATCTTTGTTTTTCTTTCAGGATGAGACCTTCATGGCCTCTGCCGTCAAGGAGTGGAAGAGGAAGAACAGGAGCGGGTAGAGGTAATATCCTCGCTCAAATGGAAAATCAAAAATTGGTAGCAGCAAATATTGCTTCTACAAGTGGTCTGAATACAGACCATCCAATGTACAAGGAATTTTTGAATTTTATGCAATCCAAGCACGGAAAGGATAATGTTCCTCTGTCTTATTCCACAGTTCTCGCAGATGAAGAGAGCACGGAAGTATTCGATCAAAATGATAAAAAAGAAGTCATACTTCTTCTAGAACACAGTGACTTGCGATGGAAAATTGATCCATGGCAATTAATGTCAAGGTATTTGGATTCAGTTTCTTATACTACACCTGCTTATAAATACAGGATGCATTATGAGATGATACTCTCAGCAACAGGGTCTGGTGAATTTCAATATTTTTACCCAGTTAGTACAAGAAAAGTTTATAACTTTTCAAAGATCATTATAAAAAGAGTCTTAACTCCAGAAGAATGGGGAATGAGCCCCTTGAAGGAAAGGGATTATATCCACCCAGAACAAAAGATAGCAGTAAAATATAATTACTGGGATTATGTGAACAACTTTAATAAAACTTTATTATATGAAAATGCTAATAGAAAGCATTCCTGGTTCATAAAAATATGCTCCCATGTTTTTGACCAATCAATTCCAAACTGGTTCTATAAATGGTGGACTTTATATGGTCCCTCGGAAATTTTTTTACCGGAACCTTACAAAAATTTTATTATGAGTTGATTGACATCTCTCCTAAACTTATAAGTTTAGAACAAGATAATATATTCTTTGAGGATATGTCCTTAATGTATTTTTCATAGAATTCTCAATTCCCTGGATGATGAAGTGGTCCGTAGATGTTAATAATACCTCTGAAGGGTTTCCATGTCTACAGAGAACTTTTCATACAAAGTTCTGGAATAAGCTGATACAAAAAAATCTTGAAGGAAAAATTCAAGGTCAAGAAATACTTGATTTAATAAATATAACAATGGACAAATACCATAATACAGATAGATCAAAATCACAGGTGGATGATCTCAGTCCATTCAAGAAAATTGCAAGGAAGCTTCGTATGAAGAAATGACTAATATCTAAATCAGAGGCAATAGCCATATATATGAAAGAATTAAAAAGATATTTGATGAAAAATCTCGATATAGATATTAAGGATGATATATCCATGGTGTCAGCAAGCCACACCAACGATGATGATGAATCATGCATGGCAGGAGAGGCCTAGAGTGCTAATAGCAACGAAGCTATTGACATCGATGCTCTTCTCAAAAGACTTCAAGAACAAGTGGAAGAATCTTTCAGCAGCACCACCTGCAAGGGAAAGGGAAAGGGAAAGGTGTAAAGAAGGCCCCACAAATTAAATAATTGAGGTAATAAGTCAAAAGACTTTAATAAAGCAAGCCAGAATGACATGTCGGCCATATTTCGTAGTGGAAAGACTACGCCTGTTTGTTTGTCTTATCCTTTTATTATTGGTCATTGTAAATTGTGTGGGCCACCTTATCTTATCATTTTAGATTTTTCGACCTCTATATAAAGAGGTGAAACTTTCTTTAGTGAGGCAGGTCTTAGAACCCCCTCTCTCTCTCTATCTCAAGTATTGTAATATTTTCTTCTGTAATCTTTTGAGTTTGAATAATAAAAAGCCTTCAGTTTGGTTGGCACATCATCTCGTGTGGAGTTCTACTCCAGGTACTTTTAATTTCAAGTTTTTCTTTATGTACTTACCCTAAATGATAGGCTAAACTATTTGTGTTGATCTATATCATACTAAGTTACTATAAGAAATGACAATTTGTCTATTGTTGAGACAATTTGAACACTAATACTAAAGTGAAGTATAAGTGATCCAGGCAGGTTCTTGTAAGGCTGTCGAAGGAATCCGTTGGATTATCCATTAGCCAGGAGGGCGTGTAGGGCAGACCCGGATAGTAGAAGTTTTCACTAACTATTGCCAAGATTGTTTATACTTATAAAGGCACCTTGAGTAAGACTGAACGATCTGTTACAATGATGGTATTTAGAGGTATTATTAACCTCTACGGACCACTTCATAATCCAGGGAATTGAGAATTCTATGAAAAAATACATTAAGGACATACCTTCAAAGAATATATTATCTTGTTCTAAACTTATAAGTTTAGGGGAGATGTCCACCCACTAATTGTTGTTGTTGTTGTTGTTGTTGTTGTTGTTGTTGTTGTTGTTGTTGTTGTTGTGGTTGTTGTGGTTGTTGTTGTTGTGGTCGTTGTCGTCGTTGTCATCGTCGTCGTCGTGGTCATGGTCGTCGTCGTCGTTGTTGTTGTTGTTGTCGTTGTTGTCGTTGTTGTCGTCGTCGTCATCATCATCATCGTTGTTGTTGTTGTG
>JAJONQ010003384.1:0-18812 GCA_036250385.1 Solanum microdontum | reverse complement strand
TGACAAGGGAAACCCGCAGCCGCTACCCTTTGGGTGCGCACAGGGTAAAACCCCCGCTCCTATGCAATAGCTCGCAAACCACATAGGAGAGGTAACCCGCACTAGGCAAGCCCGGTGCGACGAGCTCAACCTAGAAGGCAAACCACTTGCTTTCGCTGGCAAGGGGTTTCGAACTTGAGACCTCCAACATGGAAGTCCCAAGCCCAAACCACTGGGCCACCCCGAAGGGTATCAAAAATATTTTATTAGGAGTAATCCAGTAGGTGAAGAGTTTGAGGATGCAGCTGTGGAGTTCTTAAGAATGACAGCACTAGAGCATTACTATAGGTCATATATCAGTATATGAGGCTTACATACAAGTTCTTGTTGATACTCTTAGCATTAAAGTATACGGGTAGACCAAGTTAAAATGTGTTTTTTTGAAAATGAAACTTTGGTGCATGTTCTGTATGTATTCACTTATATGGTAATCTAGTTTTAGTTGCACCAAAAAATTGAAGCTTGAAAATAGCCTCAATGCCTATTAACCTTGACTGAATTTACTAGGTTTTCATTTGCCTATTTCTCCTGATGCACTTGCAGATATATAAGCACTGGCTCTCTAATATCAAGGATTGGTGTATAAGCAGACAATTGTGGTGGGGACACCGAATACCAGTTTGGTATGTTTCTGGTAAAGACTGTGAAGAAGAATATATTGTTGCTAGGAGTCACAGAGAAGCTCTCACAAAAGCCCAAGAGAAGTATGGGAAAAATGTCGAAATATATCAGGATCCAGATGTTCTTGATACCTGGTTTTCAAGGTTGTTTGTTTAACATGTTTTTCCCCTTAAACTCCTCTCGGGTATTTTTCTTATGAAACTATTTGGATATTAATGAATCTAGAATAGAAAATCCATCCTTTTGAACAATGTGGATTTCTATGTTTTGATGCAAATTTACAATTCAAGGCTATGTCTTAGCTATGGCTATCTGTCTCCCATGTGTCTTCAAGGTTTCTGGAATGTTTTCATACTTAAGGTCTAAATTTGCCTATTTGGATTGTTATTCTTGTCTTATTTGTCTCAGAACCCAATATGCCCCACCCAACTTGTGTTCTCATTTTTTATTTTGTTTACATGGTATTGTTGGTTTTCCTTTTTCTCTTATATTCTCATTTATCATCTTTGCCTTTCCACATGCTTCAGGCATTCTTTTAACATATTTCCTATTTTCTTTAATCTGATATTTCCTAATTTATCTTTTATCAGTACTACAGTAACTATTTCGCAATAGGACTATTTTGTTTCTTATTTTCTTGTCTCCTACTGTAAAATCTCGATGTTACTCAATTGTTATTTCAATTTTATGCATTTGTAATCATTATTATTGAAATTTTGTACTTATTTTTTCCCCATTAAACTACGATTTGATAGTATTTTGCTTTCTGGTGTAATAGATTACTGGTAGTCTTCATATGATTTGGTCTATTTTGTTGCTGATTTTTGACTTCCTCTGATTGAAGTCTTTGTTCCTTTCATTTAGTTCATTGTGGCCCTTCAGCACACTTGGATGGCCAGATGAGTCAGCAGAGGATTTTAAACGGTTTTATCCAACATCAGTTCTTGAAACTGGGTTTGTACTTACTCCCTTTTCTTTCTTCTTTACTAGTTTATGAACACATGCATTGCACATGTATCGCTTGCTAAGTAGTATTAATGTTTTAAAATGATATAGACAATATCGAAGTATGTATGTGATGAAAATCCTTAGAGGAAAATACAAGTACAAATTGAGGAATGATTAACCTATTGGACTGATATTTATTGTCATCGCAAAACATTAACTTCTAAAATTTGTTTTCAAATTATGAACATAAGAATATCCTTTATTTTCAGGAGGTGAAACATGAATTTGGGGAGAAAAAATGTTTCTTTTAGTGCCTTCTTCTAATATCATTGGATCAAAATAGTGAGTGGATGAATAAGCAGAAACAAGGACAACAAATTAATAAGAAGAAAATGTATTCATTTTTCATATTTCTAAGCTAAGATTAAACAAAAGAATTTGCTAAGAAAAGTGCTAATGCTACAACTAATCCATAAATTATGCAAAGAATACAATTTGGGAAAAGAAATTATAAGCATTCTCTTGAAAAACATACCAAAAGTTGGAGACAAAACTAACTCAACAACTTTCGAATACATGAAATTAAATAGCACCTCGTCATCTTCACAGTGCTTATCTTTTTAATTGTTTGTAGCCTAGTATGTTTAAAGATTATGGTTGGTACAATTTGTTCACCAAACCTTGCTTTGTGTGATACCTCATATTCCGCTATACTTCGAACTCACTCAACGATTGTAAATCACACTTGAGGTTTTTTGGGAGGAAGAATAAGCATAGAAAACTTAGAAAATTTGTAGTTTAAAAATGAGTAGAAACTCCACTATTTATTGCCAACAAATTGTAGTATGAACAGGTGCTTTTGTGCCTTTTTAGAAAAGTCAGAACTCTCTGAAAAGTCACAACCCTTCGGAAAAGTCACAACTCTTTGGAAGAGTCACAACCCTTCGGAAGAGTCACAACCCTTCAAAAAGTCGCAACTTATCGAAAATCACAACCCTTTAGTGTGAAAAGGTGTCGGCATTTAATATAATATAAATATAAAATATAGAAGATATACTAAATTGAGTGTTTTTGGTTGGAGGTATTATAGTAATTTAACATTCAAATTAGGGAGTTCATGCTTTTAAGGTAGTAAGTATAAGTATAGACGATATAGATAGATAGATTGTTTCAGGAGTTGGTTCCAAGGGTTAGCATTCTTCAAATCTTTTGCATCTCCTGATGGATGAGTTAGTTACCATTTGATCTCCCATAGTTCAGTGTATAATCCCCCCAAACTTTCTTGCACATCTTTCCTCTTCCTATCTTGCGCTGCACAGTGTTGAATCTTCCCTGCTTTCTTCCCCTCAGTCACATTGATACTAGAAAATAGAAATGTGAATATAAGAAGACCTATGTTACTGTAATATGCCTGAGGTTCAGAAATGATAAATATGCTTGAGAAATAACTAAAAAGTAAACCCTCCTAATACTGCTATTGACAATAACCCAAAAATTCAAAGCTTAGTGATGATAGAAATTTCACCCACCTTAATTTGCTGTGAATGACATATAATTATGTTTTTTACTGTTAATTTTCCATTTTGATTTGCTATTACTCCATCATAAAATTTTATAATATGAATTATATGTAATGAAGTGATTTATTTGTTAAAAACTTGTCAGGTTTATGGTAGAAATTTGAATTTCTTTTCTTTCTGACATTGCTGATTTGAGCTTTTGATAGGACTAGGGATGCTGATATCAATATACCTTCTAGGCTCAATTCCATATTAAATTATCTTGTTCCTCGCAATTAGTCTAAGTCCATCTAGCAATCAAGATGGAAAAACAATGGAAGTATGCTGTCCATTTAACAAACCTATTGATGGAAATTTGCAACTTCACGTGGTGTAAAAAAAGGAGGAAAAACAAAGGCCCATGTATTATTTATCATCTTAGTTTATGCCAGTGTTGATATATTATCACTTGGGTCTTGAGTTTGATATGGTGCCTTCTTTCCTATTTGAAGATGTTTAGTGCCTTGAAAGAGAAGTACATAGGTTCCCTCCAGCAAAAGTTAGGTGAGGTAACCTAATTTTAGTACCATGGTTAGTTGATAAACTCTTGAACTTCTGTTACATTTACATGAAAATGGGGCCAACTGTGGAGAGGCTTTTTGATGAATTCAAATTAGAAGTGACCCTATATTATGTGATGCAATATATACACACACACACACACACAAGAATATAAGTGCATTTCAGCTCATAAAGTACTATGAGTATGCACCATGAACTTGTAATGGACTACACAGCTAATTCATAATGGTATAGTTGTTGCAAACTCTGTCTAATTAACTGGACCTTGTCAATAGCTTCTTGTACTAAGTCTGGTCCCAATATATTAGCCTCTCCAACTTCAAACCATCCTATAGGAGAACGACATCACCTACCATACAAGTCTTCGTATGGTGCCATCTGAATGCTTGGCTGGAAGTTGTTGTAGGAATATTCAGCTAAAGGTAGGTAAGTATCCCAACTACCTCCAAAATCAAGGATGCAATCTCTCAACATATCCTCCAAAAATTGTATAGTACGCTCAAACTGCCTGTCTGTTTGCGGATGAAATGCAGTACTAAGATCTCCTCGTGTGCCCCAATGCTTCTTGGAAAGATCTCCAAAAGCGTGAAGTAAATTGTGACCCTCTATCAAAGATGATATATTGGAACACCGTGAAGTCTGACAATTTCATTCATTAATATTGTGCATATTTCACTCCACCAGGTGCAGTCCTTACTGGCAAGAAGTGTGCTGATTTTGTTAGTCGGTTCACAATTATCCACACAGAATCATAACCTCTAAGGGTTTGTGTTAGCCCAATCACAAAATCCATAGTAATGCTTTCCCATTTTCACTCTGGAATTACAATCTGCTGTAGTGATCATGTGGGTTGCAGATGCTCAACTTTTTCCTGCTGACAAGTCAAACAGCTAGAAACAACGTTCGCAATATCTTTCTTCATACCTTCCCACCAAAACAATTATTTCAGGTCATGATACATCTTAGTGGAGCCAGGGTGTATAGTGTATTTGGAATTGTGAGCTTCCTCAAGAACAGCTCGTCTTAACCCATCTGCATTTGGTACACATAACCGGTTTCCTAGTCGGAGAATACCATCACATTAAACAGTTATCTTCTTACTTTTACCAACTTGGACCTCATCTCAGTAGTTGCACAATTGCACATCCTCATATTGAGTGGCCTTTATGTGCTTTACTAGTGAAGACTTGGCTTGAACACAAGCCAACAATGTTTGAATTTCCCACACAAAATCTGACACATGTGCCTTCGAGTTTCTAAATATCCTTTGTCAACTCTCTTTTTAGGAGCCATATGTGGCAAACTTCCCATAGATTTTCTGCTCAATGCATCATCCACCTATGTTGCTCGGACTCTTCAAAAATGTCGTCGGATCCTTAAAAAGTAGTGCATTTTGGAGGACCTGACACGCGTGTGGCAACATTTATGGAGAATTCGAGCAACTTAGTCAACCACAACATTAGCCGCACCTGAAGTATTACAAGTAGCCTGGGTAGGTAAAGCTAACTGAGCATAAGCTTGACTGACATTTCTCAGAGATTGAGGGTAGTCCCTGATACGATGTCCCAGCTTGCCACACCAGAAGTGAGTCCGGAAACTAAATGATGGGGAGGAAAGCCAAAATGACTAAAATAATTGCCCAAAATAAAGTTTACAAATTCTACCTTTAACGTATTAATTTAGTGCACTATGTAAAGATTGTCTGACTCCTAAAGTTAAAGTCCGTCAGCCGTCCGTATGTTAAACCTTTTCTTTTAAAACAAAATTGATAACATAGGAAATTTGTGCGCTATAGGCATTCTATTCTTTTGCTCAATTGTAAGTTTTGATGTCATGCATGCTTAAATTCTTCAAGATATTTTAGTAAGTTATTTCAATTTACACATGAAAGAAGTTTTTATTTTTTTTATTTTATTTCATATTATTAAAAATATCTGCTTTAAATATGTGTATTATCATTTTCTAAGACAATAGAAAATATAAGACTTAACTTATGCTTATGAAAATAATAACCCCTTTGTTTTAATTTAATTGTCTTACTTTTCTCTTTAGAAAATACTTCTTTAATTTATATATTTGGTAATTCTTTATTTCCGATATTCTACAAGACCTTTTTAATACGACAAGATTCAAAGTTCATTGTAGTTCACCACACAATAAATTAAAGGGGATTTTTTTAAAATTAAAGGGGAAATCACCCCTTATCAATAGTTTTTTCTTTTCCAAAGTTTGAACTCGAGACCTTTAATTAAAAGTGAAGATATCTTATTCGTCACGTCACACCTTTTGATTCATCCCGCCACAACTCTGTTTTGTGGTACATCGCACACATGAATTTCTCAATTGAGAAATTATTACCACTATTATGGCAGGCAATTTATCATACCTTTTGTTCTTTGCTCTCTTTATTTTTAGTCTGAATCATATATATTGTCAAAGTAAATAATTTTTATTCCATCAAAGTCATTTTTATTTTTCATCTGTTATAATAGGTAATCTGATTTGTTTTCAAAATTACAAATTTTGCATTCTAAAGAATTTGTAAATATCTTTTGTATGACCTAATAATGTAAAATGATGAAGAATACACTGACATATATAATTGAACGTTTTTTCCCTTTACCGGAGTTGCCATATTTTTGCGCCATCGACAATGCCAAAGGACTTCCCAAACATCTTATATTTGGCTTTCTTTTAGCACTAATTTGCATGAAAAAGTTCTCAAGCACGATGATATTAATTTCTTCAACCTACCAACTTAATGCAATAAAATTAGTAAATATAAATGATTGTATCATTTTTGTTATCAAGAACTCTGGGTGCTTATTATGTTTCTCATCATAACAAATGGAGTATCATTTTTTCAAGTGCTATACTTTGATGTGTACTACCCCCTTCAATTTGGCTGTCTAAGTAAATGAACTTGTAGCACAAAAAAAATTGTGGCGAGATGAATACAATTTCTTTATTTTTAATTACAGGTCTTGAGTTTGAACTTTGAGGATTTTTTTTTGATAAAGAGTGATTTCCCCTTTAATGTATTGTGTTTGATGTACTACAATGTCTGTTGAATCTTATGGTATTATAAAGTTCATGTAGAATATTTTTGTAATTAAAGAATTACCAAATTTACATATTAAAGAAGTATTTTTTAAAAAGAAAAATAAGACAACTAAATTAAACCAGAGGGAATATTATTTTTTCTACGCCTAAGCTAAGTTTTATATTTTCATTTGTCTTAGAAAATGATTATACACATATTTTTGTTATGCAGATTATTTTTTAATAATATGAAAAAAAGAACTTATTTCATGTTTAAATTGAAATAACTTACTAAAATATCCTTAAGCATGACAAGACATCAAAACTTACAATTGAACAAAAGAATAGGATGACTATAGCACACAAACTTCCTATGTTATCAACTTTATTTTTTTTAAAGGTTCAAGCGACGGACGGTTGACATACTTTAATTTTAGGTGTCAAACAATTCTTACATAGCGCACTACATTAGTGCGTTAAAGGTAGAATTTTTAAACTTTGTTTTGGGCCTTTTGGCTTTCCCCCCATCATTTAGGTTCCGGACTCCACCGAAAGTACTCTCTACTCAAAACACGACATTGACCATGTGGTCTGCTGCAAGTCTGGAAGATTGGAGCAGTGGCGTACATCTGCATTACTGCATATAACTATGATGTCCATATAACAATGATGGTCCCTAGATACCCTGTCTATGATGCGGCCTCTATGCAGACTGTGAATACGAATCTGTCCCTGTCTGAGAACCCTGTTGTTGCTTTCCCTGCTCGGTGATTTGCACTGAAGTCGCCGCCGAAAGATCCCCCTGTCTTGGCCTTCTTATGCACATCATAGGCTGCATGTTCCTCAAGACCCTTGTTTTCAATCTTCCTAGCATGCTCTGCATCAGAGTAGGTCAGAGTCTTCATCTGTGGGGCTACTGCATTGTATAGATGACCAACCAACACATCAACAAACCTCTGAACTCGAGCTGCTTCACTGTACTCTAAGTAGCATAGCCAACTTACAGAATAATGGCTTGGGTGCTGGCTGAAATAGCAGCAGGTTCTACCAGATTAGTGACTGAAAGTGGCAGGGTGTTGCTGGAGCCATCACCGGAAAGAGGTGTTGTGCAGCCACAGTTACAGAAAAGAGGCACAGTACTCTTTGAACAGTTTGGTGCTGTTGGAACAGTTATCAATAATAGGCAAGAGTATTTTTTGAAAAGAAAATTTTAACTTTATGGCTGCAATCGATATACAGAATCTACTTAGGTCTCTAACTAGAAACTCTCTTCCATATGAGAAATACTAGTTGAGAAGAAAAGAGATGTAATGATTACAAGAGTGAGGTACCATCAACATATTATATTTAACCAATGAAGGATGTATTAATACTAATTCTTATATTTTTACTTTCACGTACTAATACTTGATATTTTAATATGTTTTGAAATAGTTGTCCTTGATTTTCTCTCTCTCTCTGTTTCAAGAAAGTTGGTATGTTTCATACTTTTTTCCTTTTTATTTTTTGAGAACTGGTAATTTGTATTCCTCAGCATTAAGGACTATGCTGGCAACCTCCAAAAATATATCAACAGGAGAAAGAAAAATTATACGCACAAAACACTAATTACAAAGCTCCTAAAAAAAAATCTACCAGAGAGACTGCTTCCTCTGTGTTTGCTTCTTTACACCAGAAATGAAGATTAGCAATGCAGCTCTCCTTAATTTTCTGTATAGAGCTAAATCTATCCTCAAAACACCTTCCATTCCTTTTCTTCCACACTGTCCACCAAATTCAAGAAGAGACTGCTTTTCACCATCTCTTTTGGGATTTGCTACCCCCTCTCATGATCCAACAGCTCAGGAGATCTGCTGTGTGTTCTGGCATAGTCCACCTGACGCTACTTCAGCCTTAACTACAACTACATTACGCAAGCCCTGCCGATACCTACCTATAGAGACCATAACCGAGCACTCACCTTGCAGTGCAAAAATAAGTGACTGTTTGTCTCTGCATACTCATCACAAAGATAGCATCTAGAATCAATCTGGACTCGTCTCCTATGTAAAGCTTCATGTGTTAGACATGTTCTTTTGATCACTAGCCAGGTGAAACATTTAATTTTTGAGCTGACCAGACAGTTCCACACTTCACCCATGGGCCTCTACTGCCTCCAGGTTGCCCCAGGAGTTCCTTCTTATACAATCTATTCGCTGTGAACACCCCATCAGAGCTATATTTCCACCTGATAGTGTCTGGCATTGGAGAAGCGCCTCTGAAATTTTCAATCTTCTTCAACAGACTAACCATCCTGTATATTTCATATTTTTCGTGTTTCTATCTTTTTAAGACTTGTGGTTTTCAAAATGTAAAAATGCTATATTGCAATAGTCCCTGAATAGTAACAGTTACTTCACTTGGTAACAGGCACGACATACTGTTCTTTTGGGTGGCACGAATGGTGATGATGGGAATTGAGTTAACTGGGACTGTCCCCTTCTCAAATGTTTATCTTCATGGACTAATCCGTGATTCTCAAGTGAGTTCATGTTTTTAAGTTACTGCCTGAAATGTATGTCTTCACTCTTCTTGATGCACTTTTTCTAGATAATTTGTTTATCGTGCTGGCTGATTTATTATTCAGTGGAATTACTTGTCCTGTAAATACAATTCCCTTTTATTTTCGGTAAAAAATGTGCACTTGCTTGTTGCAAATTTACATTGGTCGTAAGACGATGCGTTCAGTTAATTCATATTTCCCTCCTCTTCACAAGCTACCGTTTCAGCAAGAAGGGTATGTTGTGTAAAATTGTTTTACCACTTGAATAGAGTAACTTGTGCTGTTTTGGAGGAAAGTTAAGATATTGTTCCTACCTAATTCATTGATTGAAGAGACCAATTTCTAAGAAAAAAGTTATTTCAGGCCCTGCATTGAGGTTTAAATTTTACACATTTCCCCGAACTTTTGGTTCATCAATCTTTGGACTGATCGGCTCCAAGCATGCAGTTTTTGTTAATGTTATATATATATTTGTGATAATGAGTCGATTTACTGAAATAATTTAATTTGGTTGAACCTGCCCTATCTGCATCTGAGTTGCATCCAGGACACGTCCAGAAACCATCATTAGTTGTGATAAGATCTGGATTTATATCTCCCATTCCATGGTTCATTTCCTGCATATATTGTAGCTTTAAACTTGTCAGGGCTCTGTTTCAGGGCAGAAAAATGTCTAAAACATTGGGAAATGTCATAGATCCCCTTGACACCATTGCAGAGTATGGCACTGATGCTTTGCGTTTCACTCTTGCCTTAGGGACTGCTGGTCAGGTTTGTAATGAGCTCATTTTTAGTCAGTAAACTATGGATAGATATCTTCCTTTTTCTCCAATAGTGTCCACTGGGATGCTTTCATCAGCCAGCTTATGTCTTTGTTATAGGATCTAAATTTGTCCACAGAGAGGTTGTCCTCTAACAAGGCATTCACCAACAAATTGTGGAATGCTGGCAAGTTCGTATTGCGGAATTTGCCTCGTCAAGATGACACTCCTGCTTGGGAAGCCTTACGGGCCCATAAGGTTTGCTTATATGTTTCTTTTCGACAATTTACTTCGAGATCTGTGGTTCAGAAGCAGTTAGGTACTAATGAAATAAAAAGAATGTTTGAAAGAGAAGACATACTTATTAAAAAAGAAAATTTTCTGAAAGAACAGAGATAAGTATTGTGGTATGACAAAATGAAAAATGCATTAAATCAGAGATTGTCATTGTGTCAGATTAATTTTGGTGATCCATATTAACTCTGCCAGATTCAGATTGAGCTTCATGATCAGCATGGGCTTGAAGACTAAAAAGCTTAATCCTGGTTGTTGGCATAACTCTAAAACATGTCGATTTTGTTTCCAGCATAGGCTGGAAACATAGAATTTTTTTGCTGTTAAATAATTTGGTATATACCCGCATCTCTGAATGTTGAAGTCCACTTCTTCGAGAATTCTCAGATCTGCATGGCTTGAGAATTCACATCCTAGAACAAAGTTAATCCAAAAGGATTGTGTTCCACCGAAGCCCAATTTTTGTGGTGTTCAAATCGATATCCTTGGTTTCTATATAGACGCTAGAGTGAGAAAATTGGTTTTTTGAAGTACAGTGAAATAACTTCTTCCATATATCTTAGATTGGTAATTTACTGGGAACTTTAGTATTCACATAAAAAAATAGGAGTCATCCCGAGGTTTCTAAGGGTCCAGAGTTGAATTGTGTTTTAATTCCTTATTCCCTGCCAAGAATATATCATTCATAATTCTAATCTATTTCACCATCTACTGTTCTCTCAGTTTGATAATATAGAGTCTGTGCTGAAGCTCCCACTACCTGAATGCTGGGTGGTAAGATGATGTTTTTGATGCTTATTAAGCCCAATATTGCATAGTGGTCCTGTTTTAACTAGTTCTACACCATTCAGGTATCAAAGCTTCATGTACTTGTTGATGAAGTCACTGCAAGTTATGAGAAATTTTTCTTTGGAGATGTTGGAAGAGAAATATATGACTTCTTTTGGTCTGATTTTGCTGATTGGTATGTTCTTCCTAGTGCTTTTGGTTCTTTTACTTGGTTTCCATGTTAGTCTTGTTACTCATTTATTTAAATAAGACATTATCCAGTATTATTTTGAATAAGACATTATGCAGTATATGAAGTCCTAACCATCTAGAGCCGGGAGCAACTTTTATTGAAGATTAATATGTAGAAGAATGATGCTGATGGTGGGAAGAAATTTAATTAGTAACTCTTCTTACACTAGGTGATCTAAAATTTGAAGTTCATGAGTTCTTTCAGCAACCTCAAGTTAATACTCCCTCTATTCCAATTTATGTGACACCGTTTAGCCGGGCACGAAGTTTAAGAAATAAGGAAAGACTTTGTTATGTATACCAAATTGCCCTTAATGTCACTTTAATGCTTACTTTTAGTTGACTTTTCTTCACAATAATGTGTTAAGTTGGACCCAATAAGGATAAAATGGGGATGATGTCATTATAGTTGCCAAATAAGGAAAAAATGACACTCTTTTTGGGACAAACTAAAAAGGAAAGGGTGCCACATAAATTGAGACAGTGGAAGTATACATATGACTGGGGCAACAGTCAAATATTTATAGATATTTAGTGAATTTCTTACTACATATTCATGATTAAGAAAAAGCAATTGGGTTCATGTGACCCACAATAATCATGTAGATCCACCTCTTCAACACATTATCTAAAATCTGAAGTACGGACTATTTTTATTGAAGAGTAATATGTAGAAGGAATGATAGTGTTGGTGGGCATAGGAATTAAATTTGGAATTCATTCTTATGCTCTTGCATGGTGATTTGCCTTGTTCATGCTTGAAGAACTAGTCCATTGTGAGTTAAAACAAAGGTCATTACCCCCAGGCCAGTTCAAAAACTTAATGATACGTATTAGGTATATTATGATTAAAGTTAGTTACAGTGATAAGAGTTGGTAAGCTTAACCCTGAAAAATGGTTATGAATGAGTTTACTTCTCCTTCATCATGAAACTAGTTACCTAATTCTGCCATCAATTTAGTGACAACAAATTGATTTTTGATCCGTTTGGTTTGAGCAGAATGTAAGAGCCTCTGTGTAACTGCTTACATCCTTTATCTCTTCTTTACTTAGCTGACAGGAAGGTCTTCACTTGCTCTTTACTTCTGAATGAAGAGGAGACATAGAAGTTACCTGTTCTGTTTCATTCTTTTCCTTTAATTCATCTTAGTTTCTTCCAGACCTTAGCCGAAGATGGTATACCTTATAGTTTATCTATTTCTTCTTCTGTCCCTGAATCCCTGTCTATTTTTCAAGGTACATTGAAGCTAGTAAAGCTCGTCTGTATCACTCTGGAGATCATTCTGTTGCATCTGTATCACAAGCAGCTCTGCTATACATTTTTGAGAACATTCTTAAATTGCTACATCCATTTATGCCTTTCGTAACTGAGGAGCTCTGGCAGGTGATCTGATATATCCCTTTAATTTTGTGCTTTGATCAGTCACTTCTATTGTTTTGTATCAGTATACTTAATGTCAAATCCTGGTGATACAAGATGAGTGAGGATTATGCAATCAGATATTTATGAGAACTTACAATCTATGGGAAAGCGTTCCACTCCAGAAGTCAGAATATTATAGACTTATAGTGGAATAACAAAATATCCATATCGTTCACCCCTTGGTAACTAAAGCTTACATGCAAATATGTGAGATGTGTGAATTATCTGAATTTAAGGTGGTTTACAATGGGGTAGTTCTTCTTTTGATTTTCCTTTGAGGCAACTTTGAAGGCGATAAAGCTCGTTAAATTGAGTAGTTAAAACAAAAATCTGACATCACACCCCCTGGGGTGTGGCCCTTCCCCGGCACGGTGCTGCCCTTTTCAAAAGAGAAAAGTGTAAAAAGGCTCTCTGTTGGAGCTTTACGCGCAAATTGCAATTTTACTTAGCTAAATAAAGCGCTAATGAAGAAAAACAAAAGTTTAAATGTACTATAAGAAAATATTACTACGAGTACAGATAATAATTATTTGGACACAAGAATTGACCTGACTATAATTAAGAGAAATATACAAAATGAAAATCATGTCAATCAAGTTCACAAACCATTTTAAAATTTTAACTTGATGAAGATATGTAGTGTTAACTTCTAAGGATTTAGAGGTAGTTTTCTTGTTCTAAGTCTCTAATTTCTTATTCCTAATTACTAACAATTCAATCAAACTATTTTCTTGACAATTAAAGTATCACTTTGTTAACTATATTTACAACGGTGAAGAGGTGCATGCTTGATGCCAACTATAAAGTGCCAACTAAGCAACGTGAAGCTCACAATGAGCACTTCAGCATGCTCCAAAGCTTACGCACATCTTAGGCAAGCTTTTAACAGCACTGGTTAAATATCATTTATCGATGACAGCCAACCTCTGGTGAATGCATCCCCACCGCCCCAAAAAGAAAAAGGGAAAAAGAAATGAAAAATTTAAAGTTTATCAATACTCACTTTTCACACAAGGTCACAAATATATTAGTTTATCAATCCTAATTCTGATCCATAACTTTGGGTCCTAATCCACTCTGAGTCTTTTGGCATAATAGCCTCCCAACTTATTACTATTCTGATAATCTTGCATCATAGTTCTTTTCCATGTTAATTTTGCTATGTTGTTCTTTAGTATAATCATGTCTGTGAAAGGTCTAGCACATGTGAATCTGCACTATCAAATGAAATGGTCTGCAAAAAAAAAAAAAAACCCGTAGTTGTTGATGTTGCATGACCTTCCACCTAGACTGTGAGATTCCCTAGTCTGTATCACACCCTAGCCTGTTGTCGTTGATTTTCTGAAATGCATTAATATCTTAATCAGTCAGCAGAAACTGGTAAGTCATTCAAACTATGACTTATTTGGTCGGGTTTCTTCTCTTAGAAGTATTTGATTGTGTTCTTTATCTGAGTCCCGTCACTTCTTAGTACAAATAAAATAGACTGCATAATTTAGAAGTAGTAGTAAATAGCTGATGAAATATTGTCAATGTTGAAGCTGATATAAATTTCTAATTGTGTTAAAAAATAGACGAAGTGGAGACAAGTGGTACCTGTTTGTTTCCAATCATGGTTAACATTGGAAAAAAGTTAGGATTCTAATATGAACTACAACAGTTAGGATTCTAATATGAACTACAATGTTGATGATACTGTTCAATTATTCTACATATATTTCTAAGTACCAGCTTTATTTGGCCATGGGCCTACTAGCTGATGAGGGTGCAAGCCAGTAACTTGGCCTGCTCCAAAATCTGGAAAATCTTATAAGAACATCTGATTTTTGCTTCAACAGCGAAATAGCTTAAGGGTACATGCTGTTCTCATTGCAGTTTGACTCTCCGATTTCTGCAGGCATTACCCAGTAGAGGGGAAGCTCTTATAGTTTCTGCGTGGCCACCTACTTCACTTCCCAGGAATATTGATTCCATAAAAAAGTTTGAGAATTTACAAGCATTGGTGAGTTTGACTTTCAGCTTTTTTTGGTGCTAATTTTAATTTTATATTTAATTTTTGTTTTCCTGAATAATATATCCCTTCATTCAATTCAGACTAGAGCCATCAGAAATGTACGAGCAGAGTATGCAGTTGAGCCAGCAAAGCTTATTTCTGCATCTATCGTCGCAAATCCAGATGTCATTCAGTATATCTCTGTAAGATCTCCACTTTATTCATTACCTTCTCTTTATTCAGGTAACTTTTCTTTCTGAAACGTGGTGGCTATTTGTTTTTTTGGTGTCATTTTGCTGTGTTACTAATCAAAAGAACATGAAAAAATGCAGGCACACTTAAAATTTTTGGACCCTCCAAAATTCAAGCAGATTAATGAAATTTTAAGTTAAAATATTCCTAGCTTCAATATATGTCTAGATTCTTTGGATATTTGTAGGAGATACTGAAGGATATTCCATAACATTCGATAAAATATTAAAGAAAATTTTCCCTCTACAATCAGAATAGTTACATCCCTTATTATTCAGTTTTTGGTCAATAGATACCATATTGTTCATATTCTAAGATTGTCAACTAAGGAGCTTTCTTTGACATTGTTGATAATCAATTCAACAGGAACTGTTCTATCATCTTTCCTCCCTTTTTACGCGTAATGTTGGTGATTATCATTGCTATCATGATTCATGAAAAGGATACATGTTAAAGGAAATTTTTTCTCTACATTCTAAAGACTTCACATACAAAATTTGATAAGGTTAGAAATGATCTCATTTGATAGTGAGTGTAACTAGTAGAAATTTGATAAGACTAGTGTAAAAATGTGGCACTTGGGCCTAACTCAACCCCAAAAGTAGCTCATGAGGGGAGGATTACCCAAGTCCTTATAAGCAAACCACCATTTCATTCCCCAAGTAATGTAACACTCTAACCTACTCTAACAGGCCCCTTCATGCCCAGGCCCAATTGGAGCATGGACTGGGAGCCCAAACGGTAGTGGTCTTGGTTTTGCTACCATGTAAAGATATGACACCTTGTCCTAACTCACCCCAAAAGCTAGTTCATGAGGGGAGGATTATCCAAGTCCATATAAGCAACCCACCAGTCCGTTCCCCAAGCAATGTGGGACTCTTAACCCCCAAGGCCCAACTGGAGTTTGGACCGGGACACCAAATGGGCATGGACTTGGCTTTGATATCATGAAAAAATATGGCACCTGGGCCTAAAGCGAGCTCATGAGGGGAGGATTACCCAAGTTCATGTAAGCAAACCACCAGTCCATGCCCCAACCAATGTGAGACTCTAACCCACTCTAATAATTAGAAATGATCACATTTGAAAGGTAGTGTAAGTAGCACAAAGAGAGGATAAAATAAGAGGCTTGCTTGAGATAGTTTCACCACATCCTATGTAGACCTCCACATTCATTGGTCTGTAGGCGCAATGAGGGGGTGATAGCAGATGATTAAAAGTGATATGTAGAAGAGTCGCCTAAAAGCCTACAATGTTTCAGAATCAATGCGGAGTTTGCTCAGACACAACTCAAGAAAAGGATCCATATAGGGGATAGGAGATTATTGGTATTAGGGGTGGCATAATGGGTAATTTATATGGGTATTTACTCATATTTACCCATTTTAAATGGATTGTGTGCCCAACTCATTTAAAATGGATAAAAACGAATAATACTCATATTACCCATTTAAAAGTGGGTAGTTAAATGGGTACAAGATGTTCATTCATAAAAGAAAGAGAAGTGGTTGGGGGCTGGTAGGAGGTGGGGTGGTAATTTTTTTTTAAAATTTAATTTTTCTTACATTTTTTTGGAATGGAGGAGGGGGGGGGGGGGGTGCTCGTACGGGGTGGGATGATAAAAAACTTTTAAAAGATTTTGTTTTTAAAGCTTTTAACAAGATTCCTACTATAATATGGGTACCCATATTTACCCATGTTATCCATTGGGTAACTCGTTTTTATTCATTTAAAATATGAATCGAGTCGAGTACTTTATCCATTTTTCTTTAACTTGTTTTCGATCGGCTCATATTCAACCCGATCCACTCGTTTGCCACTCCTAGTTGATATTAAGGTTCAGTTGTGTACTTGTGTTTGGATTTACCTTGGAGTCGGTGTTTGTTAGGAGTCCTTTTATTATGGTTAGAAACTTTATGTCAATGTAGGAACAACTGGGTCACGACTCAAGACTACACCCTAGTCGTAACATGGTGCTTAGAGCCACAAATGACCCCAAACTAACCTCATGGTCTGGACTGACACTAAGATTAACGTAACAACAACTGAAGATAACTGATATTTCTAATGCGGAAGCTAAAACTGAAAGAGTCTTATAACTTTGATAGACAAATATTTGATAAACATAAGTTGAGTCTAGATCGACTGTCTGAAAACCTCTACTAAACGAGTTGCTAGGACAAGTCCCTAGCTAATTCTAAATGTCTAAAACTGAAATAACATATATGGAATGAAATGTAAGGGATGTCCTCGAAGGATGAGGACTCACCAAAATACTACTAAGCTGATCTGGAGTCATACTAACCACAGCCTGAGTGCTGAACGTCCGAACCTATATTGTCAAACAATATAGGCAGAAGGTATGCGGTCAATACTTTGAATGTAACATGATAAATATAAATATTGAACATGCTGAACTGAAGGGACATGCTGATACATTGACCAAGTAAATAACATGAAATATGATAATATGTTGTACTCAAATAACTGAATGCTTGGTCATACAATAAATGAAGGACTGACTGTGGGAGGTACTGCTAAGCGATTTATAACCATGTGAGCTACTATATGAAGTTTGATGTATAATCCCCATCAAAAGGGTCCAATATACTTTTTTTTTTTTTTTTTGATAAAGGTAACATTTGTATATCAATCATCAGCTCAAGGCTGGTATCCAAAAATTTACATCATATCCTCCCTCCACACATGTGTGTCGGGCATAAACAAAAGATAAAGAAAAGAAAGAAGAAAAAAGAGAAGTATCCCTAGATCCTCCTTTCACCTTTATAAGAACCCTAGAATATCTACAATAGCCACAGGGTCATCTATATACTCTGAACTACACCAATAGCAAAAAGTGATAATGTAGTTCATTTTAATCTTGTGCAGAGGGGTGCTCTTGTTATCAAAATTCCTAGAATTCCTTTCTTTCCATATGGTCCACCAAATAACAGCTGGGACAATTTTCCATCTACTCTTGTCTGTGCTGCCACTGCCCTCCATATTCCAGCTTTCTAGAGCCTGTCCTGTTCTCCCTGGAACAGTCCAATTTATACCTCTGAAGCTATTATACCTCTGAATCTAGTAAACAAATTCCACAGCTGGCCAACCACTTTACAATGTAAGAACAGATGATTAATTGTCTCTGCAACCTGCTCACAAAAACAACATCTTGGGCACATTTGTATTCCCCTCTTCATAAGATTCTCTTGTGTAAGTACAGCCTCTTTCACCACCAACCAAGTAAAAACTACCACTTTATATGGTATTTTAACCTTCCATATGAGCTTCCAAGGCAGAAAGTTAACTTGGGATCCCATCTGATTCATATTTCTATATGCAGAACTAACAGTGAATAAACCTTTATTATGACATTTCCATTTAAGAGTGTCTTCTCCTTCCTTGAATCCTAAGAACTGCTTAAGTGTTCCATAAAATTCAGCCAATCTTTCCACCTCCCAGTCTTGCATCAGTCTTCTGTAGGTAAGGTTCCATCCATGTTTAGACCAAACTTCATAAAGAGTGGACTCTTGTTGTTGGTTCAGGTGATGAATATCTGGGAACAAGTGTTTGAGGCTTCCATTCCCCAACCAGTTATCTTCCCAAAACCTGATCTTCCTCCCATTGTTCACATTACATTTAGTTTTTGCATAGAAACATGCCATAAGTTTCTAATTGATCTCCACAAACTGGTTCCATATGTGGATGTCACTTCCTTAGTCTTCCAAGGTCCTTCCTTCCCATATTTGGCCTGGATCACCCTACCCCACAAAGATTGTTCTTCTAAAGGAAATC